>PVLD010014193.1:0-53262 GCA_004027595.1 Dinomys branickii
CTATGGTTTTGAGTTGCATCCATTAACCTATAAAAGTCTCCAGCTTACCCTTCTTTATGGCTGCAAAGTACTCTATTGTATAAAAAGACTACATCCTTTTTGTCCATTCCATGGTTGATGGGCATTTTAGGTGTTTCCAAGATTCAGCTATTACAAATTGTGCTACAGTAAATATGGGTGCACACATATCACTGTCATACAATGTTTTTAAGACTTTCAGAAAGATACCCAGAAAGTGAATAGCTGGGTCAAATGGGATCCCAAATCCTAGTTTTTGAGTAATCTCCGCACTGATTTCCACAGTGGTTGCATTAGTGTACACTCCCCCTGAGTGGAGCAGGGTTCCTTTTTCCCCACAGCCTCTCCAGCATTTGTTATTGGTTGATTTTTGGTAACAGCCATTCTTTTGGGGGTGAGATAGAATCTCAGTAGTGCTGTTTTAGTTTGCTTCTCTTGAATGATCAGTGATGTTGAACATTTTTTTCATATACTTATTTGGTATTTGTATTTCTTCATCTGAGAAGTGCATATTCATCTCAGATGCCCATTTTTGGAATGGGTCTTTGAATTCAGTAAGGCTTTTAAAAATTTTTTTGAGTTCTGTATATGTTCTGGATTGTAATGCTTTGTCTGAGGAATAGCCAGCAAACATTTTTTCCTACCTTGTGGGTTGTCTCTTTACTTTGTGGGTGGTTTCTCTTGCTCTGCAAAAGCTTTTTAATAAGGTGAGATCCCAGTTGTTGACTCTTTGTGATAGTTCCTGTGTGGTGGGAATTTTATTCATACAGTCTTTGACTACACCACTGTCTTCAAGAGTTTTACCTATTCTACTTTTCAGCAGATATAATGTCTGTGTTTTAATATTTAAATCTTTGATCCACTTCAAATTCAGTTTAGTACGTGGTGAAAGATAAAGGTTCCAATTTTAATCCACGGCAAAGTCAGCTTTTCTAGCACTGTATATTTAAGAGTCTATCTTTTTTTGCAGGTAATATGTTTGGCAACTTTGTCAAAAATAAGGTGGCTGAATATGTCTGGAAATTTTTGCGCATCTTCTAATCTGTTCCATTCATTCCCAAGCATGTTTTTGTTTATGCTGGTACTACACTCTTTATTGCAGTAGATTTATAGTATACTTTCAAAATGGAGATTATGATGGCCCCCTGCCATTTAGTATGATGCTGTCTGTTGGTTTGTGATAGACAGCTTTTATCAGAATGATGTAAAGACCATCTCTCCCAATTTTCTGTAAGGTTCTTATCATGAATGAGTGTTGGACTTTGTCAAAAGCTTTTCTGCATCTGTTGAGATGATCATCAAATTTTTGTCCTTAATTGATTTCTATATGTTGAATCATCCCAGCATCCCTGGGGTGAAACCCACTTGATCATGGTGTATAAACTTTTTGATGATTTGCTGCCAGTATCTTATTGAGGAATTTTGCATCTATGTTCATTAGGGTGAGTGACCTGCAATTATCTTTCTTAGCTGGGTTCTTCTCTAGTTTTGGTGTCAGAGTAAGGCTTGCTTCCAGGCATGAACTTGGGAGTGCTGTTTCCTTTTGAATGTCATTAAAGGTTTTGAGTAGTGGTATTAAACTTCTAAATTTCTTGTAGATTTCATCAGTGAATCCATCAGGACCTGGGGTTTTCTTTATTGGGAGGTTTTTAATTATATCTTTTATTTCATTGATTTATACTGGTTTATTTAGGATTTTTATGTCTTCTTGATTCAGCTTTGGCAATTCATGTGTGTCTAGGAATCTGTCCATTTTTTTCTCCATTTTCCATCTTATTAGAAGTTCTCAAAGTAGGAATAGATGATCTTCTGGGTTTCTGCAGGGTCTATTGTGATTTTACCCTTTGCATTCCTAATTGTAGAGAGTTGAGTCATTTCTTCCCTTTTTTTTTTTTTTTGATAAGTTTGGCTAAGGGTTTGTCAGTTTTATTTAATCTTTCAAAGAACCAGCTCTTCAATTAATTGGTCCTTTATATTGTTTTCTTAATCTCCGATGCATTAATATCTGCTCTAATCTTAATAATTTTCTCCCTTGTATGAGCTTTGGGCTTAGTCTGCTGTTCTCTTTCTACGAGATTGAAATTCAGCATTAAGTTGTTCATTTGTACTTCCTCTGTTTTCCTGAAATGGTTATTTACTGCTATAAATTTCCTTCTTAGGACTCTTCTATTGTGTCCCACAGGTTCTATATATGGTATTGTGAGTATCATTATTTTTATTTCTTTAATTTCTTTTTTTTTTTTTGTCTTTTTGAGACAGGGTCTCACTATGCAGATCAGGCTGGCCTTGAGCTCACTTTATAGCACAGGCAGGCCTCAAACTTGCAACAATCTTCCTGCCTCGGCCTCCTGAGTGCTGAGATTATAGGCATGTGTCACCATGCCCAGCTCTTCCTTAATTTCATCTGTAAACCCTTGGTTGTTATTTAATTTCCATATATTTACGAAATTCCCATATATTATTTTGCCATTGCTTACCAGTTTTGTTGCACTATGGCCTGATAATATGCATGAGATAATTTCAATTCCTTTGCACTTACATAAGCATGTTCTGTGACCTTTTATGTGGTCTATTATTGAAAAGGTCCTGTGTGCAGTTAAGAAAAATGTTTATTCTGATATTCTGGGGAGGAACACTCTGTAAACATCTATTAAATCCATTTGTTCAAAATTTTCATTCAGTTCTAATATTTCATTGTTATTTATTTGTATAGTTCATCTTTCTTTGGTTATAGAGATCTCCCAATACAATTTATTTGTGCTTATTTGATTTTTCATGTCCAGTAATATTTGTTTTATATAATTGGTTACACTGATTTCATTTATATATGTGTGTGTATATATATATATATATATATATATATATATATAAAATCTCTTACTGTTGCGTTTTTCCCTTTAGTAGATGTAGTACCATTGTCTCTCTTAAACAGTCTTGGCTTGCAAGTCACTTTGTTTGTAAATAGAATAGCTACCTCTACTTTTTCTCTGGCTTCCTATTGCATGGGGTATAGTTTTCCATCTTTTGATTTTCAGTATATGAATTCTTTAATTAAATTTGTTTCTTGCATGCAGCATATCATTGGATCTTGCTTCTTGATTAATTCTGCCAGTCTATTTCTTTTGATTAGTGAATTAAAACCATGAACATTGGCTGTTATAACTGATACATATTGACTTGTCCTTGTGATGTTATTTTCCTGCTGTTAGTTCTCCCTCACTGTTTCTTTAAAATAGTTTGTCTTGTCTGGTGGATCCTTCTGTTGGGGTTCGTGGACTTGTTATCTCATTCTGAAATGTCTTTCAAAATATTATAGAGTGCTGCTTTGGTGGTGTTCTTTGTCATGTAAGTATCTTATTTCTAAATCAGTTTTGAAAGATCTTTTCTCAGGGTATATCAATCTGCTTTGGAGGTTGTTTTCCTTTAGAGCTTGAATTATTTCATTCAAAGCTCTCCTTGACTTAAAGGTTTGTGCTGAGAAGTCAGCTGTGATTCTGATGGGCTTTCCTTGATAACTGATTTGTTTCTTTTCCATAACAGCTTTTCATATTCTATTTTTGTGTTGAATTTTGGGAATCTTGACTGTGATAGGACACTTTGTAGGCTTTTTGATAATGACTAACTGGAGTTGTATATGCCTCACTCAGCTGTATGTCTAATTCTTTTTCCTTATATTGGAAGTTTTTTGCCATGACATTTGTGAACATTTTTTATATTATTTTTGCCGTGTCCTGAGTTTTCATTGACTCCAGTCAGTCTTAAATTATTCTTCTTTTCATCATCTAGCAGTTGCTGGATTCATTTCTCATGGTCCCTTGCTATTTTTAAGAAATCTTTATATGATTGCTAACTGCCAGCCTGTTTTCTATATCTGAGATTCTCTCCTGACATTGGCTGATTATGCTGTGGATATTTTGAATGGAATTTTTATTTTGCTGAATATCTGCTGCATGCATTTTATGGATTCTATTTCTTTCCTATGTTATACATTAATGGCTTTTGTCATTTTCTTGAGTTATCTTATTTTGTAATGTGTATCTTCTCTAGATTTACTAAGCATGGTTTTCATTGTGGACGCCATCATCATCTGCAATGATCTCTGGTTTTTTTTTTTTTTTTTTTTTTTTTTTTTTTTTTTTTTTTTTTTTTTTTTTTTTTTTTTTGGTGGTACTGGGGATCGAACTCAGGACCCTGCACTTGCTAGGCAAGCGCTTATTCCACTGAGCTATACCCCCAGCCCCTGCAATGATCTCTGAAATCATTTCTAATTTGATTTTTTTTCTACAGCTTCATTCAATTACTTTGCTGTTAATACTTGAGAGGCCATGTTGGTGGCTTTCAGATTGTTTCACTTCATTTTCCCCTGGGTTTGCTTTGGGTGAAATGGATATCAGGTATTGCATCTTGTTTAAGTGTCTTTTCATTTTCTTTTCTAGTTTAATTCCTGTGTTAATGCTTGTGAATTGCCTATGGTGTGTTGCTTTATTGGTAGTATTTAGAGCCCTTAGGAAATGGGTACTTCTCTGAGGTGTCTTCCAGTTGTAGCTGGTGCTTGGGTTTTGGTTGTTTTGCAACTTCCTACTTTTTCAGTTTGTTGAGTATGACTAGTTGCTGCCTGCTTTTCCCAGCCCCTGGTTTTTTGGCACTATGTCACAGTAGTTTCTATGACTGTTATTCAAATACCAGGAAGAATAGCTGGTTAGAACAGTTATGTCACTTTCGGATAAAGTGGTACCATTGGTGATAACAATAGCATCAAACATAGCCCAGAAAATGAGAAAGTGAGGTATTAATTTATTTTTAATTTTTAACTATATGAACTCATTTTGTGGCTATATAACAAAATCTAGGACAAAGCAGAAAATTTTTGCAGTATGTAAGTCCTTCCTATATCAATTTTACCTCAAGGCTTAAAATTTTAAACAAGTATTAGGGAAGAAATAGAGAAATGGAAGAAGAAGAGGAAGTGATTAGAAGCCTAAAGGACAAATGGGATCACATTAACTTTAAGAAACTGGTGCAGAAGACTGAAGGGAAAGACAGATGGAAGCAATAAAAGGAAGAACAGAACATAACAATAAGCACAAAGAGCCCAGAAACCACATTCACATTTATTAAAAAAACAAAATCAAACAATGAAGGAGAAAAAATACTCCCAAACAAAAAGAAACAAAATGAAAGAAAAAGAAAACCACCACAGCAATAACAAAAACAAATGAAAAATAGTGAAAAGTCCACTTCCAAGGTTATGTTTGCAGTCACTGGTAGACAACCTTTGGAAACAGAGTCCAAATCTGTGTTATGATATACCCTAGCAAGCCAGAAGTAGCTTTAAGGCAGGTCAGTGGCTATCTCCGTGTTGTGACTCCTTCATTTCTCCTTAATTTCACTCTGTATTGTAGTTCTGGGTGCCAAGATCAGACCATTTAGCCTGTAGTAGTCAGCATAGCTTTTGCAGGCCTCAACCAAGATGAGATCCACTAGATGGACCCAGCAGCCACTCAGAGTTCTGGCCTCAGCCATACTCTCTCCTAGATGGCTCCTGATAAATTCCTCTCTCCTGCAGGACAACAGAGCCCTCACCTCAAGCTATTGCTGTCCTTAACATCCACCGCTTCCCCTCACCACTGTGACTCTCCAAGGAGGCCTGTGGTGTCACCAGCAGTCACCATGTGTTTGAAGGTTTGAATTGCTCTTCTCACTCAATGAGTCCTGACTCAGTGTGAAAGTACAATTTGCTACTTCCTTCTTGCTTGCTGAAGTTTTTGTCTTGACTCCATGGGCTTCAATTCTAGCTTCAGATCTTTCCTTTTTCCAGCAGACACACTTTCCTCATTCTTATCTTCCTCTGGTTGCTCTATTGCAATGTTTGGATGGCAACTCTCAGAGAGGCTCTTTCTCTGCTGCTTACCGTTCCTACTGACACCCTGCTTTTTCCAGTCTGATTTTAAATCATTACCAATCCACAAACTTCCTTCATTATAGAGAAGAAACAATTTCCATACACTTTTTCTTCAGATCCAAGTTATCCATAATATAAAAACTGGGGAGAAGGTGTACCAAAACCTTCTTCTAGCCAACTTATTTCTTCAGTAGTGACAGTTTTTTTAGTCATATTATCAAGAATAGTCCAGTTAATTTATACAACTCTGTACTGTTGTTCTTTTTTTCCAGAAATTTTCCTCATAGTCTCCAGTCAATAAATTCATATGGTGCCAATTTTTCATATCTTCTTGATCAGCTCCTATGTACATTCCATGGTGGAGGGGCATATTTATGAAATCCATTCCAAGTAATACAAGCCTGACAAATTGGGTATCTGTGTAGGACAGAATCTATTTGTTCCCCAGCCACCTGAATGGACCCCAGGTTTAACATAATAATGTTTTCAGGGATATGGACCAACGAGGTCTGAGATAAGGTGGCATAACAATAATTGGGCTATATGGAAACATCTTCCACACAAACAGAGGAGTATCTAGGAAATGAGAAGTGTAACTGACTATTGCCTTACCTTTTATGTCTAAAGGGATAGCTGGGCCTGTCATCAAATTTACTGATAAATAGCATTGTGTCAGTTTTATAATAAAATTCACTGGGAGATGCATTCAAGTAACTGGTCCAAGCAAGAGAGGATTTGGGGATGTAAGCCCAATCCTTGATACTGGGTTTATACAAATTGCACATGCTATGATAGCCATCATGACAATGAACACAGTGTCAGGAGTCTGTGCCATATGCTGATGATCTACCAGTGCCTTGGCTTCAGAGATTATTCTCTCCAGGCTCTTGTTTGTAATTTGTTTGGACTCAGTCATTGGCAGGGGTTGGGTTGCCACTGGCTGATCCTGGAGATTCTTATGTGCAAGTGACTCTAAACTGTCTGGCTGACAGCGCATTCAGCTAGTGCCACCATAGGGACTTCCATCTTCCACAGTCACACATTCCTCTATGGCAACCATGCTGGCAATCCATCTCTTGCTAAAATATAAGCATAGCCTCATCCAAAGTTTATTAACAGTCTGTGTATCTTTCCACAAGACTTGATCATGTGGCAGTTTAGCTTCAGGTCAAGATTGCCAATTCAGTTGCAGTACAATTGGTTTTGGCCCATGAATTTAAGAAATTTAAGGTGAAGATGGCAATGTCCAATTTAGCCTATGGAGGAATCTACATTATCCCTTTAATGTAATTGATTTTCGAGTATTAAATGTGTTCTTTTTCTATATGTTGGCCTTGTGGATTTTATGGAATGCTAAGATACTTAACATGCTAGAACTGAAGAAGGAAGGTCATTGGTAGTATAAGAAGAGCCATTATCTGCTTTTATAGATATGGCACTTCCATAGCGGCAACAGCAGACAAACAATGCTGTTGAACATGCCCTGTTTTTCCCCAGAATGACAAATAGTATGCATTAAATAGGAATAGGTATCAATTGAAATGTGAACATACTGCAAGTACTCAAAAGAGGGAACAAGAATAAATCCAGTTGCCAAATTTTCTTTTGTTTGAGTCCCCAGAAATTGCTACCATTTGGGGGTACTAGGTGAGAGATTTTTTGACAGGTAGGGCAAGATAGAACAATCTTTCTATCCTGTGAGCTTGACAACTAAAATTCTTTTGTTACATTCTACTATTTTGATGGTGATACCTATGTAATTGTCTAGCCAGATCAAAAGCAATTAACAAATCAGCCTGTTGATTACCATAAACTGAAGGTCCAGATAAATGTGTGTGTGAGTGCCTGTGGAAAATGAAAGGTGGAGCAGTATGCTCATGTTTTGTCCTTTGTAGCGTCAGGAATAAATTAGCAAAGCAGTTTCCAGTGCACAGTGGACTATAGTGCCCTCTAACCATAGAGTCAAATAAACAGCATAAGAAGAATCATTTCAAGTATTGAGCCTCGGACCAGACAAGTATGCTATAATAAATAAGATGACATTAACTCAGATTTTTGGACTGAAACCCTAAATGTGGGAATAAGATGTTGAAATTCATCATTCCAGATAGTGTTTTTTCCTTTGGAGGAGCCATCAGTAAAACAGATTCTTACTCCAAGGGTTGGTTGTAACTTATTTTGGGAAGGATAAAAGCATAATTTGAGCAAAATTGAAAAAATGGATCTCTAGGGTAATGATGATCAACTTTTCCTAGAAAATCAGCAAAAGCAACCTGCCCATAAACAAGACTTTGAACTAAATTTTGTCTCTGTGAAATATCTAATGGAAGCATGATTACATGGGGATTGTGCCCTATCAATTGACATCTCAGATTTTGTCCTATGGAGACCATTTTGGCTATTCATTCCAAAGAATTTTATACATTTAACCAACTGATTTGGTAAAATCAATCATTCAATTCAAAAGAGTTTTTTTCATACCATTGTGAAAGCAAACCAAGGGGAGAATGAGGACTTTGTATCAGATAGAAATATAACAATTGTGTACTGATTCAGAAAATTTGATGAAATCAAATATGTTTTTTCACCAATCTTATATCTTGCACTGAGACCATAGCATGCAAGTGGAATTAATATCTGGGTCTCCTATAAAATCTCATATACATTTTATAATTGAAACATATTCCCAAATTTGGTCTAATCCAATTAATATCTAATAAGTTTTTTAAATCATTTAAGTTTGGAAGTTTATCCATCATGATTTGAATGTTTTGATGTTTAACAGTCCTCTCTGATAGTATAGTTCCTTAATGCTTATAACCTGCAGAGAGCTTTATTTTTCCAGAGCAGTGCAAAGCCATGTCAAGCAAATTCTGTTTGTCTGGTGTGAAAGCCCAAAAGAAAATATCTCGGGAAATAGCAGCAGGCAGAATATGATCCATATAATGAATTATATATATCTGAGGGACAAAGTCTTAGGAAGTCCTAATGCTGCAAAGGCCAATAAACAATGTGTTTGTTTATGATAGCCCTTTTTGTCTGTTCTCATCTCTAAGAAAAATTATAGTAGTGGGAGCAGTAAGTTAAACTATTACAATTTTATCTTGATATCAAGCTTTCAAATATAAACTATAGCTAGAGAACTGTTATTTTACCCATTGTGATTGTTTTGTTAGCTGAAACTGTAAAATGGTAACAGACAACAGTGACATAGTTTATAGAGAAAACTGGAAATCAAACCACACACAATATTTTAGCATGATAATCATGATGACATTATTTTGTAACACACTTAAAACTCTTAGTTTAGAGTGACACATATATATTTTAAAATTATTTTAAAGGCTGTTATTTTACTGGTAATCTCATGTTGATCTAACATATATCTCTTATCATAAGTAGCAGAAGCCCAAGAAAAAGGCAGATAACTTAGTTTAAAATAAAAAGATTGCCATTATAAATAGTCTTGATTTTATATCTCAGAAGACCCAAAAGGCATGAATGTAGTCAGCACATTATGAAATTAGGAATAACAAATGTCATAGCTATATGGAAACCTTTTCTCTTAATTTAATTTTGTAACAAGAACATCTTTTTTTGTCTTTTTGAGACAGGATCTCACCATGCAGGTCAAGGTTTTGAACTGACTTTGTAGCCCAGGCTGGCCTTGAACTCCAAATGATCCTCTTGCCTCAGCCTCCCAAGTGGTGGGATTACAGGTGTGCACCACCACGCCTGGCCGGAACATATTTTAATGAGACTTAATTTTTCATCCACAGATGGTGACTAATGTAAATCTATCACAATATTACATTTAGCAACATTTCTTGGGGTGTAATTCTGATAAGGATATGAAAACTACCAGGATCTCATTAGCTTCCCAAAGTAGTCTTCAAAAGACTGGATTTTATTTTCTTCCTTGGCAATGCATTATATTTTTATTTTATTTTGTTTTAAGAGGTTTGCCATATCCATGCCCTCTTTCTTCACTAGTTTCTCACTCTGTTATCTCTACACCTTCTGTCACCTACTTACACATTTTTATTCTTCTAACCAAATTCATGCAGGGCTAACATTAACTCCATTGATCACAGTGTAAATAGCCCTTGTACTTAGCCAGCCCTAGCCTGGCTGAGGGAACCTGTGAAAGAAAAGATGCTTCTCCATTACGTGGCTCTGTGGCTGGCCTGTTGCAGCCACCTTATTCCCTCTGGTACAGATCTCACACTGCTGTTGCCTCCTCCTCTGTCACAACCACCTGGGGAGATGACCTCAGTGCCGTCCTGTGTGCACTGCATCAGCCTTAAGAAGTTCTGGAAGTGTGGCGCAGGAGTTACTCTGTAAACCTCATCTTTCTCTGGGTCTACCCCAGGAGCCTGCAATGCAATGGGTGGCTTTTCTTTTTCTCTATATTTTTCTCTCTTTTCGTGTTCTAAAATAGAAATTTGGGGGTTACTAGTAACTAAGGGACCTAAAACAGAGTTTACCAAACTCCAAGCTGAGAAGTTCTTAGGAGAAACAGTTTCTCCTCTGCCTGAGCTTTGTAAAGTTTTACTGCCTTGTCCCAATTTTCAACATATAAAGTTTCCACTTGGGGAAAACAAGGATTATACTTAATAATTTCCTGGAGCATTTTGATGATACTGCTAGCTGACACTGTTGTACTTTGCCTTCTTGAAAAGAGATTTGAAAGAAAGAGGTATTAAAGAAAGATTTTAAAGAAAGAAATTTCCCCATGTTTTAATCCTAGTGGATGTATTACTAGTGTCAAAAGCACTTAGTTTAGCTCCATACCAGATGGCCTTGTAATTTTCATGCAAAATCTGAATACCATTAAAATACTCCTAGTAAATCCACCAGGCAGGTGACAATGCCATGGGCTCAGGTCACATTGAGTGCCAGTTATGAGGGACCCCTGCAGTGAGTTTCCAATATTCTGCAAGTTGTTACAGTGCACAGCAAAAAGAAAGAAAAAGAGACAAAATGGCTATGTAACAGAGATTTGGGATGACCAGTTGTTCACAGGGAACAAAAGGACATGAGACAACCAAAAACTTGGTATTTATTAATCATAGTTACATTGAGGAAAATGGTGAGGGAATTATTGGTTGACTCAAAGGGTCATGATGGTTTTATGCTACTAAGGGCATTTGATGCAGATAAGAGCTCTGGGGAGAAATGCAGGTTAGTGAAGAGTTTATCCTTTCCCCAAGGTGAAATCCTTTTTAAATTACTACTCAGTTCTCAAGAAACTAGAATGTCTTCAGCTAATGTAATCTTACCCTGGGGTGTCACAGTATCATGGGACAGCTGAGGTCTCAACTGTGATTGGAGGCACATGGAGTTATGTTATAAGAGATAAAAATGGTCAGTAAAAATAATTATTAATGAAACAAACTAAGAGAAAGACAAAAAAATCAGAAATATATATGCACCAAATATTGGCACATCTATATAAAACAAACATTAATGGACACAAAATTCAGTTAAGAACTAATACAACTGTGATGGCAGACAACAATAAGCCACAGTCACAAATATAGAGAATAACTAGCCAAAAATATTAAAAAAGAAATATTAGAACTGAACCTAAGTCCTGAATCAAGGGACTTAGTAGATTACATAGATTGCTTCACCCAACAAACAAAGAGACTGCACATTTTTCTCTGCAACACATGGGACTTTCTCCAAAATAGACCATATTTTAGCTCACAGAACATAGTTAAGTAAACACAAAGGACCTAAAATTGTTCCATGCATATTATCAGATCATTGGCCAGGGAAATTGGAAAAAGTTGATGAAAGAAAGTACAAAAATTATGCAAATATATTTAAGTTAAATAACAACCATTTGAATAATCAATGGGCCACAGATAAAATGGAGGAAGAGATTATAAAATTTCTCAATATGAAGGATGTAGCTGGGGATATATCTCAGTGGCAAAAAGCACCTGCCTCGCAAGAGCAAGGTCCTGAGTTAGAGTCCCAGTACCCCAAAAAAAAAAAAAAAAATAGAACTCATGTGATACAAGAAAAGAAGTCCTATAGGGAAGCAGTTCTATAGGGGAAATTCTTAGCCATGAAGTCTCACATCAAAAAGAGAAAGTTAAAATAAGTTACCTAATTTTTTTTTTTTTTTTTTTTTTTTGCGGTACTGGGGATCGAACTCAGGACCCTGCGCTTGCTAGGCAAGCGCTTATTCCACTGAGCTATATCCCCAGCCCTAAGTTACCTAATGTTGAACTTCAAGGTTCTAGAAGTTCAAGTTATACCTATGCTTTGTATTAGGTAGGAAATTATAAAAATTGGAGCAGAAATTAATGCAGATGAGACTTAGAAGACAGTGCAAAGAATGAATCATAGTTGTTTTTTGGAAAATTCAATAAATTAGAGGACAACTTAGCAACCTTATGAAAAGTGAAAAAAACAAATCCACGCAATTAGGAAAGAAAAGTGAAAAATAACTATGGATCATAGAAAAACCAGTATATCATTCAAACTTCCTTTGAGAACTTGAATTCTAATAAGATTGAAATCTCAGATGAAATAGATTCCTAGATACACATGAATTACAAAACTGAATCAAAAAGATTTAAAAATTTTAAATAACATATCAGTCCATGAATTGAAGAAGTAATAAAAAACTATCAACAAAGGAAAGCCCAATTCAGATCAATTCACTGCTGAATTGTGTAAGAACTTTAAAAATTAAATACCATTTCTTCTAGAAGCCTAATTAAATTGAAAGAAAAGGAAAATTATCAGAGTCATTCCTAGAAGCAATCATTACATTGATGTTAAATCCAGAGAAGGATACAATAAAAAATGAGAACTACTGGCCAGTCTTTTAATGAACATGGATGCAAAAATCCTTCATAAGATATTGGCAAAGAGAATGCATCAAATCATTAAAAAGATAATACACCATGACAAAGTAAAATTCCTCCCAAGGATTTAGGAATGGCTCAACGTATACAAATCAACGAATGTCATGTACCACATTAACACAACCATGGACAAAAACTAAGTGATCAGTTCAATAGATGCAGAAGATAAATTTCACAAAGTTCAAACACGTTCAAGAAATATAATCTGATAATAGCTACCTATGACCAACAAACATCCAAGATCATAGTAAACGGTCAAAAATGGAAAGTTTTTACTCTGAAATCAGAAGCATGACACAAATGCACATTATTGCCACTTCTATTCACTATAGTTATGGAAAAAGAGCAATTAGACAAGAGAAAGAAATGAACATGAATAGGAAAAGGAGAAGTTAAATTATCATTATTTGCTGATGACATGGTACTCTACCTAGAATACCCCAAATACTCCCCCAAGTGGCTCCTAAATTTAATAATCCAGTTCAGTAGCATAGTGGAATACAAAGGCAACAATAAAAAATCAATACCATTCCTGTACATGAATAACAAACTCACTGAAAGAGAACTTAAAGAAGCAACATGTTTCACAATAACATCAAGAAAAATGAAATAGGAGTCAACTTAAGGAAGTGAAAGACCTTTGCAATGAAATCTTCAGTACTCCAAAAAACTGAAGAGGCTATCAGAAGAAGAAAAGATATACTGTATTCTTGGATAAGCTGACCTATTATGGGGAAAATGATCATACTACTAAAACTGTTATACAAATGTAATGCAACCCCAAATCAAAATACTAATAGTTTACATGACAGAACTATAAATTGCAATGGGCCAGAAGAGACTTAGAATAGGAAAAACAATTTTGGGCAACAAGGCAAGGCCAGAAGCATATAATCCTTAATTTGCAGTTATACTACAAAGTTACCATGATAAAACAGTACAGTAATGGGAAGGAAATGGACTGGTTGCTGTAATGGAATAGAAGATGGAGAAATAGCTCCAAACATACTCAAGTATCTTATCTTTAATAAAGTGGCCAAACACCTTCATTGGATATAAAGATAGACCCTTTAATATATGGTGCTGGAAACATTGGTTTCCATAATCTGAAGACTGAACATAGAGCCATATTTTCCCCACATACTAAATTAAAATAGAAATGGATCAAAGATCTATATATAAAAGCAGAAATACTTAATCTGATAGAAGAAAGAATTAGAGACCCTCTCAAAACATAGGTAGACAAAGACTTGATGAATTAAACCACAGTTGCACAGAAAATTCTACAGTCAACAACAAGGATCATATCAAATTAGAAAGCTGTTGCACAATGTCAGAATTCACTAATGGAGTGAAGAGACAACCCTAGAAATGGGAAAAAATATTTACCAGCTACTATTTCAATAAAGGTGTAATATCTGGACACATTTAGAACTTTAAAATGTTAAGACCTCTGAAATTAAATGATACTAAAAATGAACATGTGAAATTAATAGACACTTCTCAGACAAAGAAGAACAAATAACATATAAGTACATGAAAAAGTATTCAGCATCAGTGGTCATTTGAGAAATGTAAATCAAAAGAACACTGAGACTTGATCTCTAGAAAGATTAGCTATCTTCAAAATATCAACTACTAACAAATGCGGGTGTGCCTGTTGAGCAAAAGGAACCCTTGTCCATTTGTGGTGGGAGTGTAAATTGGTAAAACTTCTATGGAAGTCAGTATAGAGATTCCTCAAAACCTGAAATGAGGGGTACTATTATGCCCAGCGGTGCTCCTTCTACTTATCCCAAAAGACAAAATCATCATGCCACAGTTACATGTGCGTAGCCATGTTTATGGCAGCAAAATAATATTGAAAATAGACCTTAAGTCCATCAACAGATGAATGTATAAAGAAAGTGTGGGTTTTATAAACAGTGGAACATTAGTCTATCCTAAAGAATCACTCATGTAAGTCATTTTTACATCAGTGCATGTACCTTGAAATAATAATGATAAGTGAAGTAAATCAGAAACACAAGTTCAAATATCACACTGTTTCTCCTGTTTGTGAAACACAATGTGTCAATGTAGATATGAAGCAAAACAGAGGAATAATTTGGGGAAGTAGGAAGGACATATTCAGCAAGAAAGGGGAACAAGCATCGAGGGAAGGAATACAAGAAAAAAGGGATTTCTAAAAATGCATGGGGGGGGCACAAATGGAAACAATGCTTTTGCAAATGGGGAGGCCAATCAAATGGAAAAGAGGGTGTAAGACATTTTTGCCAGGACAAATTGTCTGATCAATGTAGCCATTGTGTATTACAAATAGTAAGAATAAGATTTTAAACTATTGCACTGTTTAGTGCACTTTAACTGTACAAATTAGTTGATGTTGCTGTAAAAATTTCATACACCCATATGTTGTACTTTGATCTTATCCACTTTTTTGAATTTACTCGCTTCTACCCTTTTCTCTATCACACCTCCTACTATTCCTTTCCTTTCCATAACAGTCTCTTTTCTACTTTTAGGCCTTCATTTTCTAGTTTTTATACGTGCAAAAATGCCTGTTATACTGGTCTGCCTGTGTCTGGCTTATTTGACTAGCTTGATGAACTCTAGTTGCATTCATTTTCCTACAAATGAAGTTATTTCATTCATTATGGATGAATTATATATAATTATATATATATATATAATTTTCTGTAATCTGTGGACAGACATCTATTCTTATTCCTTAACTTGGCTGTTGTGAACCATGATGTAATAGATACGGATCAGGAGGCATGTCTATTCTCATCTAACTTTATCCATTGAGCACAATTCTAGACACAATGAATTTGTCACTAGAAATTTTACAGGTAAGAGAGAATTAGCATAACATTTTTCAGTTGCTGAAAAAACAACTTCTATGCCAGATACCATATCTGGCAAATAAAATGTCCTAGTCAAGATAATGAATAACAAAAGAAGAATGAAAATTAGAGGAAACAAACAAGACCAATAGTAATGGCACACTTAAATCATAACATATATTTGATTATCATGGATCTAAATGACACAAATACAATATTTAATGGGAAAAATCACAGATGTGTTGTTTCTGGGGGTGTACCCTGCTGTTCTGCAGCCAACTAGGATAGTAAACTTAGCACCATTAATTCAAAGGATAATGTTTAAAAGAGAAGACACTTTCCTTGTATGAAGGAAAAATCAAAAGGTAGCTATTGTAAGAGGCAGGGGCCCTGGAGTGGGTATCTGTAGACCTCTGTCTTCAGCCTCCTTTTATTATGTGATAAACACTCTTCTTCTCATGTTTGTTCTCAGAACTTGCCACAGCCTTGTTGGTGCTCTGGAATATCATAGGTAAATCCCAGGCCAGTAACATGGATCCAAAGGTTTTACTGATCCATGTGCATGTGCATTCTATGGCTAAGAAGGTTGTGCTTTATTTCCCAGGGAATCAGAGCATTATGTTAATTGTGACATCCTACCTTCAAGGTGAAACAGCTTAAACTCTCCCTTAGTCACATTCTCTTGACTGCAACAAAATAGCAGACACCAACATATTAAAGAAGAGGTTTATTTTGGCGTAAAGTTTTAGAGAAGTTTCTGTCCATGGTTGGTAGACTGAAATGCAGAAATAACATGGTAGCAATGTGTGGCGTGGAGGAAAACTGCTTACATGTTGGTCAGTAAGCAGAAAGGAGTTTACAAATAGGTGGCACATAACTCAAAGACCATGAAAAAAGAGTAAAGTCTAGTAACTCACAAAGGTGTTCTCCTTTTAACTGAAATAAAATTTTTCTCTACAACAAAATTTCACCAGGTATTGCCGGATTAGTTATATAAGTGCAGCAAAAACAGTAGCTAAAACCAGAAGTGGTGTTAGCAAACACCTCTTACATTAGTACTGTGAAAGACTGAAGCTAGAGGATCACAAATCGAAGCCCTATGTGGACAACTTTTTAACTTTTTGACTTAGTGTGAAGCTTTTGTAAAATGAGATAAAGGAAGGAAGGGAAGGATGGAGGAAGAGATGGAGGGAGGGAGGGAGAGGGAGAAGGAGAGGGAGAGGGAGAGAGAGAGAGAAAGCTATGTGAAGTCCTTTGGCTCAATCTCACTCCCAAAAAGGCATACTAATTTGCCTTAGGTGGGAGTTAGGATAAACCTCAGATTGCACTTTTTAAAACCTCTTAAAATGAGGAATACAAGACAAAAACTCATGATCTGTTTTCACTAGAAGTACTTATAGATGTGAATGAAATATGTTCTTCACGAGGCCTCCAAAATACTCTAATGTTCCTTGACCTAACTGGAAGTGACCGTTTTTACTTATTTTTACTCATGTATAAGAAAAATTGTAAGACAGGTATAAGTTCAGTTTTTGTATGACAATTTGTAAGTATTGACTCCAGAAAGATAAACTTCTTTATAGCTATAGTCATATTTTATTCCTTGCAGATCATTCTCAGTTGTGACATTCAGAATATGTCCTATTTTAAGGAAGATAGATTTTTATTGCAAATGTAGCTAATTATATTGCCATTAAAATAAGACTACTCAAGTGATTACAAATTATGGAAGAAATGTGGAGGGACAACAACAGAAAAGTCTCATATCCATTTATAAAAGTATCTGTTAGATACTTAAAAGTTACACATAGCTTGAAAAAAACAGAAATGAGTTGCTCATCTCCAGAAAATAAAATATTTGAAACATCTGAAATATTTCAAAGAAAAGCTGTAGTCAGCCTTGATTAGCTGATTCAGTCCCATGTAGTTAATTCCTATTCTGCTTGATCTTGGGTTACTATTTGCAAGAACTCATTATTCTCTGTTACAGTTCTGAAAATCCTGATTCAGTCCCTGGTAGTATCGGCCCTAATTATTTTAAACAAGTTGTGAGAAGTTTGTGTCCCTGAGTACCTGAAATAATGCTTATAATGAGTTTCTGCTATAGACTCTTTATGTTGAAGACATGCACTCTGGCCTGTAGCTAATTGCAGGAGTTTTCATGGAATGTCCAGGATAAAATAAAAACTAACTTTGGATGACAAAAGACTTGAAACATTCATGCTTAAATAGCTGATGTGAATCTATTTTAATTAATTCACAAATTTTCTTCTTTCTCTTGTATACAGCATTTTATATTTAAGGTTCTATGGGATTTGACATGTGCCTTCCTGGGCTTTGGCCTTGCTTTTGGCCCAGTGCTTTTTACCCTCCTATTTCTTCCTTTTCTTGGAATGTGAATGTTTTTCTTATGCCACTGCACATCAGTGGCAGCAATGTTTAAGTTTCTTTTTTATTTTTACAGGGACAGATGTAAGACTTTGCCTTCAGTGTCAGCAGACTTTAGGATTGGACTTTTCAGCAATGATGGATCTTAAAAACCTTCCACATTTTAGAGAAGAAATAAATGCATTTTACATAAAGAAATGTACATATACCTCTTGTGGGCCAGGGGTGGAATGTTATGATATAGATTACAGTGTTTCCCAAAACTCTCAGGTCCTCAGAGTTGGAACTTTTGGAATATGAATGGGTTATGGAGGTGCTGCAGCTATCTTCTAGGGAGGAAATGGGCACTGGCTAGAGGTGAGTCGGTGCACATATATCATTATGGTATGATGTTTTCAATTCTTCTGGGAAGATACCCAGAACAAGAATAGCTGGGTTGAATGGGACCTCTAATTCTAGCTTTTATAGGAATCTTCACACTGATTTGCACAGTGGTTGGACCGCTGTGGTTTCACACAGTGTAGAAGGGTTCATTTTACTTCACAGCCCTTCCAGCATTTGTTATTGGTTGATTTCTTGATGATAACAATTCTTTCTAGGGTGAGATGGAATCTCAGTATTATTTTAATTTGTATCTCTTGAATGTTGATATTTTATTTGCCATTTGTATTTATTCATGTGAGAACTATGCATTCATCTCTGATGTCCATTTTTGTAGGGGTGTTTGAATTGGCATTGAATTTCAATTCTTTATATGCTCTGGTAGAAGTCTTTGTCTGAGGAACAAATAGCTCAAATTTCTTACCATTCCACTGATTGTCTTTTCACTGTCTTGGTGATTTCTTTTGATGTAAAAAGCAAAAGCTTTTAAATAAAACCATTCATGGATTCTTTGAAGTATTTTCCTACAGTTTTGGATCAATTCATGAATCTCTGCTTATACCTATCTTCAAGATTTCTACCTACTTTTGCTTCCAGTACTTCCAGTAGATTTAATGTTTTTGTATTAACATTTAAATCTTTGACCACATTTGACTTTAGTTTAGTGCATGATGAAACACAACAGTCTAGCTTTAGTCTTTCACATTTATAGTCAGTTTTTCCAGTACCATTTACTAAAGAGGTTATCTTTCTTCCAGTGAACATATTTACCCCTTTGTCAAAGATAAGGTGTTCATAGTTGTATCTCCATTGGCTAATATATTGAGTTGATCTTCAGGTGTGTTTTTTGTATCATACTGATTTTATCACAGTAACTTTGCAGCACAATTTGAAGTTGGGGATTATGATGCCTTGACATTGTTGCCCAGGATTGCCTTTGCTGTTCTAGTTTGCTTCTGTTGCCACACGAATTTTGGGAATATTTTCTCAAGTTTAATGAGCTTCCTTAGTGGTATTTTGATTAAAATTACTTTAAATTTGTATGACAATTTTAGGAATATGGCCATTTTCATTATGTTCCTTCTTCCTATCTAGGAGCAAAGAATATCTTTCCATTTTCTAATATCTATTTCAATCTCCTCTTCATAGTACAGTAGGTTTCAATACATAAATCTGTTATTGCCTCTGTGAGATTGATTCCTAATATTTCACTTTGTAAAATGTGTGGTTTCTGTAATTTCTCTCCCCGTTTGTTGTTTGTGTACATGAATAATAGTGATTTTTAAGTAATGACATATCTAGCTACAATAGTGAGGTTGGTTATTAACTCCAGAAGTCTTTTCATGGAGTTTTTGGGGTTTTCCATGTAGAATGTCATGTCTTCTTTGAATAATGATCATTTAACTTCTCCCTTTCCTATCTTCTTATTTCTCTCTCTTGTCTAATTGCTCTGGCTAATGTTTCAAGAATTGTATTGAATAGGAGTGGAGACAGTGGTCGTCCTTTTGTACAGTTCTTGTTTTTAAAGTGAAAGATTTAGTATTGGTCCATCAATGTTTGGTTCATGTCTGGATGGCCCCAAGGCCTCTTGCAATCATGGGGTGGGCTTCTTCAGTTTATGATTAAATCATGGTCCAATGTTGGATTATGGGTGTGAGTGCTACACTCTCCCTGGGGCAGGTAGTTTGCATACAATATAAGGGAGGGAAAGATGCTTGCTCTTCCAGCTGCTGCTCCTCCTTTTTGTTCTTGTTGCTTTTGCTATCTTCTGCCACCGTGAACTGTTGCCCTCTGCCATGTACCACTCTGCCTTGGAGCCAGCCAAGTATGGACTAAAACCTCCACAAACTGTGAGCTAAATAAACCTTTCCTTCCTTAATTTTCTGTGTCAGGTATTTTGCCTCAGCAATGAGAGAAAAGTAACCAAGACAATTAATATGATGATGGCTGTTTGTTTGTCATAGATAGCTTTTATCGAATTGAGGTAAGGGCAAATTATTTCATCTTCTATAGGGTTTTTATCATGAATGAGTCTTGGACTTTAACAAAAGCTTTTACTGCATCTATTGAGACGATCATGTGATATTTTTCTCTGCCTCTGTTGATATGGTGTATTACATTTATCAATTTGCATTTATTGAACCATTCTTGCATTCTTAGGGTAAATCCCACTTAGCATGGTGTATGATCTTCTTGATGATTTGTTGAATTCTGTTTGCTAGTGTCTTACTGAGGATTTTTGCATCTATGTTTACTAGGTACAGCAATTATTTGTATAGTAGTAGAGGCATAAAGACAGAGCCAGACTAATGGAACAAAATACATAGCACAGAAAATATCTAGACATATGTGGACAACTAGTTATTGACAGGGACATTAAAAAATACAAAGCAATATCCTGGAATAAAATCTTAATTTTTCTAACAAGTGTGAGACACACATTAATACACCTTGCCCAAGCAAAGCTATAAATTTTCATAAATGTTTTATAGTCTTATGGTTCACATTTAAGTTGCTGATCCACATTATTTCAATTTTGGCTTTTATTGTGAGATATGGCTCCAAATCCTTTTTATGTCATGTCAATTTCTGTCTCACTATCACTTGATGAAAAGGATGTCACTTCTGCATGTTATCTTAATACATTTATTGAAAATCCTATGTTCATACAGATAAGGATTTATTCTGTATTATCTACTCTGTAACACTGATTAATTCTGCCATTTACATTTCATGTAATTATTTATATGTCCTTTAATATACTTTCATAGTTGACCTAGTATTTATAATGTTCATCTTTATTTACACTCCACCCTAAATTGTGTATCACTTCACATATAGTACAAGAACTTTACATAGAATACTTTCATGCATTTCTCCCAGTTTGGTTCGATTGTTATCATATATTTTATGTTTTCATATGTTTATAAACCTGTAACACATTGCTGTTTTACATGCTTTAGTCAATTTTCTGAAGGAGGTATTGAAAATGTTAAAGAAACTTTTACATTTATTTCAACCTAAGAATTTCTTGATTCTTCCACTTATTTGTTTATATACTAGTATCTCTCTCAAAATATTCCTTTATAGTTCATATAGTATAGGTCTACTAGTAATAAATTCTTTTATCTTTGTTTGGAAATTTCATTGTTGCTCTATTTTTAAAACATTTTGCTTAGTGTGGGATTCTAGGTTGAGAGCTTTCTTCCCATTCAGTTGTTTACTTTTTCTATTTTCATTGAACTGTAATGTTATTTCAGATTTATGATTTTAAGGTGAGAGGTTAAATTATTTTAGCATATTTAGAATAGTTCAACCATCACCAGCAGCATATTTTCATCACCCCAGAAAGAAATTCCATAACCATTATTAGCCATTCCATATTTTCCTCTTTCCCCATCTTTTGTTGCCATGAATTTAGTTTATTTATATACATTTCCTTACTCAGGACATTTTATAAAGTGAAATCACTTAAACATGGCATTTTCTCTCTTTTTATATTTAGCATCATTTCAAAAGTAGTGCATCATATGTCAGTATTTTGTTCTTCAACATGGTCACTCTATTCCATGCTATGGATACACCATAATTATTAATTCATAAAAGCAATTGATAGCCAGGCATAGTGATACATGTTTGCTACTCCAGCATTGATATGGCTGAGGCAGGAGGACCTCTGCTAGTTCAAGGGCAGCCTAAACTGAAAGTGAGTTCAGGCCATCCTGAAATCCATAGTGAAATACTGTTTCAAAAAGACAAAACAAATAAACAAAAAACAACTGATAGATATTAGGGTTGTTTACATTTTTGTTATTGTACAATATTTCTGTAGGGCTCCACCCCTGCTGCCACTGCAGGAATTCTACTCAGACCCAGTAAGCCTCAGTGAGTGGTCTGGGACCCCAGGACCTTTGTCTCTGCCCCCTCCCATCACATAAAGGTCCTTCAGAACTGGGAAGCCTCAAGGAGCTGTCTGGGACCACAGGACCTCTAGCTCAGCCTCCTACTTCCATTATGGGAAGTCCCCTCAGAACCTGGAAGCCTCAGGAATGGCCCTGAATCCCAGGAAAACTATGGAGATTTGAAAATTCACAAAAGGGAGCAGAATGCAATATCAGCCCCAACCCCACTAGAACAAGTCCAGGAAATATCAACATGGAAGAATATGCAAGTCACACACCTGAAATTTCTGAAATGATAGCAACTGAAGTAAAGGACCAATTGTATGAGGCTATAGGGGAAATCAGATCAAAAATAATCACTCAGGTAAAAAAAAAGAAATGACAACCATAATGAAAGAATTGCTCAGCATATCAAAAGAACACATAGATAAAAAATAGTGGAACACAGAAAAATGATGCACACCTTCCTTGAATAAATATTATAAGAAAGAATGAGAATTCATCAAACAGATTCAAAGAGATATACAGGAAATTAAAAATTCCGTTGAAAAGTGGCAAAACTGCTTCAACAAAACAGGAAGATAGGTTTTCACACTTTGAAGACAGAAATGCAACTACTGACCATGTAAGGAAAGATCTTCTAAAAATAACAATGAACCAGCAAATAACAATACATCAGCTGATAGATGCAAAGAAAAACAATATGAGTGATAGGCATCAACAAAAGAGCAGGAGGAAAAATGAATGAGATAAAAAGACTATTTGCAGAAGTAATACCAGACAGTTTCCCAAGCATGGGAGAAGAAACTGACATTAAGTGAGGCATATAGAACTCCAATTATCCATAACTACAGATCACATATGAAGGAAAACCCAGCAGAATCGTGGTAGACTTCTCAACCCAAGTCAAGAAGAGTTTGGAGTGAAGTATTTGAGGTCCTGAATAAAACAATTTCTAACCTACATTGCTGTGCCTGCAGAACTATCTTTCAATATTGATGTAGAAGTAAGATATTTTCATGACAAAGATCAACTGAAGAAATTCATGACCACCAAACCAATCCTACAAAGAGTACTGGAAGATATTCTACAAAGAGTTAAAAAATGACCATAATTTCAAGACCAACAATAAAAAAGAACCACCAAGCAAGATAAGCGTTTAAATAGAGGGGCAAATTACAGAACTAACAGTGGGAAAATAACATGACAAAGATAAGTCAACACATATCAGTAATAACTATTAATGTAAATGGCCTCAATTCACCAATAAAAAGAAACAGACAGGCAGAGTGAATCAAGAAATAATATTTCTGTAAACAGTGGTGTAAAAGTTTGTATATAAACATGGTTTTCAATTCCTTCATATTTGTATTTAATAATTGGTGTACTTGTTTAGGCATATCATACTTTTATGTTTAATTACTGAGGTTCAGTCAAAATGCTTTCCATAATAGCTGAACTATTTTACATCCCCACCAGGCATGCATGAGCTTATAATTTCTCTATATTTAACCACTACCCTTTTATTACTTTCATTATATTTGTTGTTATAGCCATTCTGATATTTGTGAAGTGGCAACTCATTCATGTGTTTTAAATAGACTTTTCTTTATGTAACAAAAACTAATCACTATAAATAATTCAGTGATATTTAGTCCATCATTTTTGTGAATTATGTGGCATAACCTCTACCAAATTCTAAAAGATTTACATAACTCTAAAAGAAAACTGTACCAATCAAGCAGTTGCTCGCAATTGTTGTAACTTCCCAGTCCCTGGAAACCACCTATCTGCATTCCTCATCTATAGATTTGCCTATTGGAAATATTTCATGTAAACAGAACCATACACTCTGTGATGTTTCTGTATCTGGCTTACATAATTTAGTAAAATATTCACAAGATTCACCTACATTGTATCATATAACAATTTTCACTTCTTTTATGACTGAATAAGATTCCCTCATACATATGTACCAGAAGTTATTCATCTATTCATCCATTCATTCCCTGATAAACATTTGGATTGTTTTGGTCTTTTGGTAATTGTTGCTATGAGGGTGCTTGTTTAAATACAAATCATTTGATCTGGTTGTATAACTACGGATTGAACTGATGGTTCATATGGCAATTGTATATTTATATTTTTGAGGAACCACTAATTTGGTTTCCATAGATCCACCATTTTGTATGATTTTGTGGAACCACTAATGCATTTTCCATGTCTAACAATGTACGAGGAATGCAAAGTCTCCACATCCTCTCTGAACTTGTAATTTTCTATCTCTTTAATTATAGAATTCCTGATGACTGAGAGGTAGCATCATATTTGGTTACAAATGCATTTTTCTAATGGATTAATGATGTTGAACTTCTCATATTCTTAGTGAACATTTGAATATCTGCTATAAAGAAATTTGTCAAATATTTTAAACATTTGTTAATTTTGTTACTTCTTTTTGAAGTGTAATTTTAAATATATATTCAGAATATTGGAACGTATAATATGTATGACTATATTTTTCTCGTTTCACTTTCTTTATGCTGCCATTGAATCACAAAATTTTTCAAATTTGGTGCACTCCAATGTGTTTCCTTTGTTACTTGTACATTTCAGTGTTATATCTAAGAAAGGATTTTATGATCCAAAGTTACAAGTTCCAAAATATCTCTTTTCTTGTCCTATTTCATTTTTTTAGTGTTTAGAGTTTGGTCTTTCATTTTGAATTTTGTTTGGATATAGTGTGATATAGGGGTTTCTATCTATTATTTTGCATGTGGATATGATGTTTTACTAGCACAATTTCTGTAAAGACTTTTTTTTCTGTAAAGACTCTCATTGTGGTTTTGGGGATCTTCTGTGTGCTTGTTGGCCATTTGTACATCTTTAGAGAAATGTCTAATAAATTACTTTCCCTGATTTTTTTCATTTCTTTTTTTATGGGAAAAGTAAAACAAAATATCATAACAATATATTAGGAGAATAACCATAGTTAATACATTGTATATTGTTAACTTTAGCTACTCAGAGTTCAAGATATGAAAATGAAAAATTCTCCAAATGATATTAGCACAAACCTTTCTTTTTAATGAACTATGAAAAAGTAGTAGTATAGTTATCTTCTATTTCTTTCGTTTTCCCTTCCTTCTCTTGCCCTTTCTGTCATCTTAGTTCCTTTTTACTTTTCAACAATTTCTTCCCATTTCAATATCTATTGAACACTTCGGACCTTATTCACTCTTTCAGTGTTTCATACCAGTGAGTCAATGATGATTTTTACGAGTCTGATTTATTTCACTTATGAGTGTAGTCTCAAGTTGCATCCATTTACCTGTAAGATTCTCAAGTTTATACTTCTATATGCCTGAGTAGTGCTCCATTGTAATCAACCATTAACAAATGTTGAATGGGCTTTGGAGAAAAAGGAACCCTTGTGCACTGTTGGTGGGAATGTAGACTGGTGCAACCACTGCAGAAATCAGTGTGGAGATTCCTCAAAAAGCTAGGATTAGAGTTTTCACTTAAGCCAGCTGTTCCCCTTCTGGTTATCTTTCTGGAAAGATTAAAAACATCATACCAGAGCGATATAGTGCACCCATGTACATAGCAGCAATTTGCAATATCTAAATCTTGGAAACAGCTGAAATGTTTATCAACTGAGGAATGGATACAAAAGATGAGGTCTTTTAATTATTGTTGAGTTGCAAGAGTTTTTTAAATTCTGGTGCAGATTTATACTTCTAAACCTGGTATATTTTACCTAACATAATGAATGCTGGGTTCATCCATATTGTTACAAATGACAAGATTTCCTTGTTTTTAAGTCTAAATATTATTAATGTATGTGTATGTGTGTATTTCACATCCGCATTTTCTTTATCCATTCATCTGTTCATGGAAACTTAGGTTAATTACATATTTTGACTATTGTGAATAAGGATGCAAAGAACATGGGAGTGCTGATATTTTATACTGATTTCATTTCGTTTGGATATATGCACAGTAGTGGGATTGAAGGATGAAAGTACCATTCTATTTTTTTATATTTTGAAGAATTGTTGGACAATTATATTCTCCTTGTTTGCTGTTCTTTCTCTATATTTTTAAAAATGTTTTTGCTATCTCACTGGCTAGTGTGTTCCCATTGAACTGGATATTTTTTCCAAATCACCCCAAGTAAAATTTTTGTATTTACATTCTTACCATGGGGTTCTGCTTGTGCATGTTACCCATACAACTTAGAAGGGGATTTTTTTATTTCCTTTACCAGTTAAGTAATGAGAGCTCTATTTATACATTGAAATCTTACTGCCTGTTTTATCAAACAATTTATGACACTGTCATGTTTTATTCTCCCAGAAGCAGACACATGATACATTTGGAAAAGTTGATTTAATGAGGGTGAAGTTTATGGAATATGGAATTTATCTTGCGTGGAAACATAAAAGGGAAGCTGTCAGATTATGATATATGAGTAACTTTCATAATATACTAGGAAAGGGATAAATGTATTTTTTCTTTTTTTTCCAGTAGATGATGGAGACTTAGAGCAACTATTAAAGAATCCCAAGAACAACCTAGGTTTAGCAAGAGTTAGCTTTCACAAAGGTGAAGTTTTTATTATAGAAATGCAGTAAGACTATACAGATGAGTCATTCGGGAAATCTACGCAGTTTGGAGGAATGCATGTATAGGTTTTCTTTTCCTACTAAAAATGTTCACAAATGTTGCACATTCCTCGAGGTAGTAATAATGTATCATATTGTAATATTCTGTCATGGGCTTCCTGCTAGACATCCAGCATCTAATGTTTTCATTAAGATTTCCCATCTAGACATCCTATGCCTAGCATTCCAGACTCCCAGAAGACAAGCAGGAGTTTAGTACAGACTTCAATGCTTGCACTACGATCAGTGAAAAATGCTAACCAGTTACTGTATGGTGGGAACACCTTTCAAGTCCATGTTCTCAAGTTCAGCCTAAAGAAAAACTTAGAAGGAGGACTTTCTAAGGGTAGATATTTTGGCCCTCTTACACTAAAACTTTTCTACACAAATGTTTGATGAAATTTCTGTCCATTATGTTTATTCAATGAATTAATAATTGCTGATTTGACTCCAGATCAGTATTATACCATTAATTTTTAATTATTTCTTATTGTTTAAATTTATTCAACTGATTCATAAAAGCATAAATGGTACATAGTAATCAAGAAACAAGGTATTTTGATACATGTGTATATTATGTAATAATAAATCTAGTTAAACATATTTATCTCTTCAAATATTTCTTTGGCCTGAAAAACTTTTAAAAGCCTCTCTTTGATTACAGTCTGAGTCTCTGTCCCCTGTATGCCTGGTGCAGACAGAGATCCGCATTCAGAACCTCTGTGAACTGCTCTGACCTGGGTTTGCTCATGGGCCCTCCTTGTGTGAGCCCAGCATAGAGTGAGGTTTGGGTGTGGGGGCTCCAGGAGCTGCTGAGACCATGGTTCTGGTCTGGGATTCACTTGCACCCTACATTCCAGGCGATCACACACACAGGCAATCTGTGTTCACTGTTAGTGCTGCCTGTGTCTGAACCCTATGCATGTCCTGAACTCAATGGAGACATAGAATCAAGTGACCCACGAACTCTTCACCCTGCAGTTTGTGTCTGGGTTTTGCCTGTATCCTGAACTGCTTGGGGTCGCAGGACCACTGGTCTGAGATTACACCACCAGTGCAACCAGATTCTGAATCATACATGTGCCTTGAATTGTGAGGGGCCACTGGAGCAAACCATCTGCCATCAACTGACATCACAGTTCGTTTCTGAGAACTATGACAGCTAGGTACATTTTTCCATCTACTGGAAAACCCCAGCCCAAGCAGCACATCTCAGTGAACACTGAGGGGCAGGCCTGCCCACCAGGAAATCTAGGACCACTAGTGACCTTTGCTGAACTGCCAGAGAAGAGGGAGACTGAGCATTCTGCCTCCGGCATGAAACATGACAAGATGAAGGGCTAAGACGCAATCTCAGAATTCCACCTCATTCAAAACAAGTCCAGGAAATATGGTCATAGGAGAACATGGTAAACAGACACCTGAAATTGCTGAAATGATTGCAATGGAAGTAAAGAAACAACTCCATCAGGCCGTAGAAGAGATCAGATCAGACATAGTCTCTTAGACAAAAAATGAAATGACAATAATAATCAAAGAAATGCTACAAACATCTAGAGAAGAAACAAATAAAAAAGTAGGGAACATAGGCAACAGATTGAAACATTGCATGAGCAACATAGGAATAAATTAGAACGCATGAAACAGACTCAAAGAGATTTCCAGGAAATAAAAACTATTGAAAGCTTGCAAAACTGCTTGAATGAAGCTGAAGATAGAATTTCAGATCTTGAAGACAGCATGGCAGCTAGTGATTGTGAAAGGAAGGATCTCTTAAAATCAACAAGGATCCGGTAAAAATCAATTCAACAGCTGCAAGATGAGGCAAAGAGAAATAATGTCTGAATAAAGGGAGTCAAAGAAACAGCAGGGGCAACACAAATGACATAAAAAGAATATTTGAAGAAATAAGAGCAGAACATTTTTCAAACATGGAAACAGAACCTGAGATACAGGAAAATGAGGCATATAGAACCCCTACTAGTCATAACCATAATAAAACTACATATAATAATCATATAATATAATTATAATAATCAAGACATATAATAATCAAGATCCCAGAGCTCCAGCAAAAGAACAATATTAAAAGCTGCTAGAGAAAACAAACAGATCACCTGTAAAGAAAAGCCCATCAGAATCACATAGACTTCTCAACACAAACCATCCAATTGAGAAGAGCTTGGAGTGAAGTATTATAGGTCCTAAGACAAAACAGCATCCAAGCAAGATTGATGTATCCGGTCAAAAGATCTTTCAAGTTTAATTGAGAAATAAAATATTTCCATGACAAAGAGCAACTGAAGAACTTCATGAGTGCCAAACCATCCTTACAAAAATGACTAAATGATATTCTAGATGGAGAAGAAAATGACCACAATTTCAAGCACAATAGAAAGGAACTCTCAAGAAGAACAAACAAGAAAAAAGGTAGAAAATGTAAGAAACCAATATCAAGTAAATAACAAAACAATGATAAGCCAGCACATATCGGTTTTAACCATAAAAATAAATGGCCTCAATTCACCAGTCAGAAGAAATAGACTGGCAGAGTGGATTAAGAAACAAACTCCAGCAGTATGCTGTATACAGGAAACACATTTTACTCAAAAGGAAATCCATAGACTGAAAGTCAAAGGATGGAAAACAATCCTCCATGCAACTGGAACCCAGAAAAAAGCAGCAGTAGCTATTATGTTTGCAGACAATGTAAACTTCAAACTGAGAACAATTGAAAGAGATAAAGGTCACTACATATTTGTTAGGGGAAAACTGTAAGAGGATAAGATAATAATTCTAAACATATATGCACCAAATATTGGAGTGCCAACCTACATAAGACAAATCTTAACAGACATGAAAACCCATATAACCAATAACACTGTTATAATAGGGGACCTCAATAGTCCTTTGACACAAAGAGAATGGTCAACTGGGCAAAAAATTAGTAAAGAAATAACAGATCTGAACCAAGGCTCTGAACAAATGTACTTAGTAGATGTATACAGAATGTTCCACACCACAACAACAGAATACACAATTTTCTCTGCTGCACATGGGTCCTTCTCTAAAATAGATCACATTGTAGCCCATAGAGTATACCTACCTAAATGCAAAAGAATTGAAATTATCCCATGCATATTATCTGACCACAGTGCAACGAAATGGAAATTAATGACAAAAGGAACTCCAAAAACTCCATAAACTCTTGGAAATTAAATAACCTCCTAAACAATCAATGGGCCACAGAAGAAATTAAAGAAGAAATTTAAACATACCTACAAACAAACAAAAATGTAGATACAACTTACTAGAATCTGTGGGATGCAATGAATGCAGTCCTCAGAGGGAAATTTATAGCAGTGAACTCACACATAAGGAAAACAGAAAGAGAACAAATAAATAGCCTAATGTTGCACCTCAAACTTTTAGAAAAAGAAGAACAAGTCAAGTCTAAAGCCCAAGAAGGGAGGAGATTATAAAGATCAGGGCAGAAATTAAAGCAATTGAAATGAAGAAAACCCTATAGAAAAAAAAATGAATCAGAGAGTTGGTTCTTTGAAAGACTAAATAAAATTGAGATTCCCCCAGCCAATTTTATCAAAAAAAGAAAGGAAAGAACTCATTCATGCAACAAGGAATGAAACGGATGAAATTACTACAGATTCTACAGAAATTCAGAAGATCATTAATGGCTACTTTGAAAATCTTTAGTCCCATAGGATAGAAAACTAAGAAGAAATCGACAGATTCCTAGATATGTATGAACTACCAAAGCTGAGTCAAGAATATGTAAAAGTCCTGAACAACTCAGTATCAATTAATGACATTGAAAATGTTATTAAAAACTTACTGACAAAGAAAAGCCCAGGTTCTGATGGATTCACAGCAGACTGTCACAAGAAATTCAGACAAGACTTAATACCAACACTCCTCAAACTCTTCAATGAAACTGAAAAGGAAGCAATTCTCCCTAACTCATTTTTGGGGCAAGCATTATACTGATACCAAAGCCAGAGAAAGACCAAACCAAGAAGAGAACTGCAGACCAATCTCCCTAATGAATATAAATGCAAAGATACTCAATAAAATACTAGCAAATAGAATGCATCAAACGATCAAGAAAATCATACACCACGAGTAATTTGGATTCATTCCAGGAATGCAGGGATGGTTCAATATTTGCAAATCAATTAATGTTATACACCATATTAATAGAGCCAAAGACAAAAACTGTATGATCATCTCAATAGATCCAGAAAAAGCTTTTCATAAAGTCCAACATGCATTCATGATAAAAAAAAAAAACTCTACTGAAAATAGGAATAGATGGTCTTTACCTCAACCTGATCAAAGTTATTCAGAATAGAAGATATAGGCATGGTGTCTTGTCTATAGAATATTAGCACAAAATTTTCTTTTTAATGAACTAAGAGAAACTAGCTGTATAACAATCTTAACTATCTTGTGTATACATATATTTTTTCCTTTTTTCTTTTCTTCATTTCCCCTTTCACCATCACAGTTTTTCTTTTTGTTTTACATTTTCTTCACAATTTGCAATATCTGTTGCATGTTTTGGATCTATTTTTACTTGTTTTTTTCACACTAGTGAAACAATACAATGTTTACACATATGGGTCTGATTTATTTCATTTATGAATATAATCTCAAGTTGTATCCATTTACCTAGAAAAGAGTCTGTTTTATCCTTTTTTGGCTGTGTAGTACTCCATTATATTGAGAAAAAAGCCACATCTTTGTTATCTGTTCTTCAGTTGATGGACATCTGGATTGTTTCCAAGATTTAACTATTACAAATTGTGCTACTATAAACATGGGTGCCCATGTTTCGCTCTGGCATGATTTTAATTCTTCTGGATAACATCTTCTGGTCCATTCTATTTAAAAAAAACTCTTTTTGTTATTGATAATTTCAGCACTGTCTTCTAGATCTGATATTCTGTCCTCATGTTGGTTCATTCTGTTGCATATACATTCAAAAGAATTTTAATCTCATGGATATCTATTTGCATCTGTTTTATTTATTCCATTCTTTTCCTATATTGAGCATTCATGGTTTCCATCATTTTACTAAGGCCTTGCTTAATACTTTTTAAATCTGTATCTTCTCTAGATTCACTAATCATGCCAATTATGTTCATCAACTCTGAAGTACTTTGGGAAATTATTTCTGTTTTTAGTATTTTCTCAAGCCTTATTCATTGGCTTTGTTATTTTTGTTATTAACACTTCAGAGAATCCACGTGTATGGGCTTTTGCATGACTCCACCTTTTTGCCTGCTGGGATATCCTTGTTGAGCTGGGAATCTAATGTTATATGATGCATGCATGGAGTCTCATTTTCTATTTTGTAGTTTAATTCCTGAATTGGTGTATGAAAATTGTTTGTATCTTATATCACAGTGTGTAGTATTGAGATCATTTTGATAATTATTACTTCTCAGAAATGTATTCCAGTTTTAACTAGATTTTGGGTTTTGAGTACGTTGTCAGATCCTTACTCTTTAATTAATATTGAATGAGAGATTGCTGCCTATCTAGCCTACTCCCTGCTTCTTGGTCACTCTCCTATAATATTGTTTGTGACCTTCAGGCAAATTCAGTCTTAGCATACAAAACAGAACAGCTCATTTGTCCAAAAAAAGTAATAAGTGCATCAAATATGTCATAAAACTAACAATACTGGTAACTATTAATTTGTCACCTTTACCCATATGAATAAGATTTGTATTTATATAACAAAATTGAAAAGAAACCAGAAAATTGTGCTCCATAAACATCCCCTCCATATGGCCACATTACCTTCAGGGGAGAAAATTTTAAAGGGCTCATGGGAGAAATAGAAGAGAACAGGGTTAGAAGGAAGGCTGGAGGAGAAAGGAAAATTACACAAACTTTGGAAACTAGTGAAGAAGACCAGAGGGAAAGAAACATTAAAGAAACTTGAAAAAGAATGCAGCAAAACAACAATCAAAAAAGTGGAAATAATGATCTGTCTCTTATAATAGACCAATAGAAATTGGTTTATTGAGAACCAATTGAAAAACAGACAAACAAGTAAATGGAAAAAATTTAAATAATTAAATAACATAAAAAAGCAAAAAAAGAAGAAAATGAGAAAAAAATGTGCAGTTCAAGGAGTGTCATTGTTTACAGTGGTTGACAGTTGATGGTCAGAGTCCAGATCCGTACTGATTGATCCCAGGAAGGCAGCAGCATCATGGTGGTTATGAATAATCAGAAACCTGGGCATTTATTTCATCCCACTCCAGAAAGAATGGCCACTATCAAGAAATCAGCCAATAACAAATGGTGGAAGGGCCGTGGGGAAATGAAATATTTTTCTACTGTTGATGGGTGTAGACTGGTGAAACCCTAATGAAAATAAATTAGCATTAGGTATGGGGAAGACTCACAACAGTAAGGATTGTTTCTATGAAATGAAACAAACCTGAGGGATTACTTGTGTTTTTGTGAAGGTGCTCCAGTACTCACTGTCACATTGGAAGCAATCTCCTATCTTTCAGAATACACTCTTTAGCCTCTACCTCAGACCATTCAGTCTTCTGGCACAGAACTTTTACTCTGATGACACAGGCTTGCACAGGACACTACAGTGGGCTCCAGGCCTTAAACTGAATTTTTTGGATATCCAGTGATCAGACAGACCTTTTCTCATATTCCACATCTGTGTGTGGGGGTAGCCATTGGAATCCAGCCTTGTAGATTCTTATATATTTGTAAATCTCACATTAAAACTGGTTCTCTACTAAGCACTGGCTGATGCAATATAACAATTCATGATATCCTTTATGAGATAAGATATGGTCCTTCTGATGTCTCACCATTAGAATCTCAGTAGTATGGTTTAATTTTTGGTCTACATTGTGGTAAAATTGCCACCAAATTAAAAGTTATAACAATATGAGCATGAAAAATAAACTGTTGATGGTAAGAAATAAAAATTGTATGAAACTCATAGTACTGACTTTAACATGAAATCAAAATAGGTGAAATTATGTCCTTTATACAATATGCATATGTTGAGAAATATGTAGATATCTAGTTAGGACATAAATAAAAAAACACGCGCTAATCTACAAGTTGTTTGTAAACAAATGAACTTTAAAAATACATTTTCATATGTCTAAATATGCATACATTGGCATATATATTATATAATAGAATTTAAAATTATATTTTTGTTTACAGAATATGAAGTGTATACACCAAGAAAATTGCAGTCAAAGGTAGTGGGAAAATCCAATTTAAAAACAATAAGTAAATATTTTTAGCAGCCTGTATCTCCCCATAGTGAAAATTAAACAAACTCATGACTATATAAATACTAATCATACTTGAAATTGAGAAATATATTTCAATTTACCTTGTTGTATTAGAAGATACTATACATAAAATTTCATGTTTTTTATAATTAATGCTTTAGTTATTTTCAAGTTACTGAAACACAGAATGAATAGATTCTAGGAGATCTCTATCTTGGAATGTGTTTTCTGGAAAACACGTGAATAAATATTGACATCAAATTTTTCACTTATATGTGTACAAGTCTCCACTACATGAGGAATTTTGACCAGTTTTTACATACATAAAGTCATTCTCCAGTGTGACTTCTTTCATGTAGTTGATAAAAAATGTAGTTCAGTGAATACTTCCCCCACATTGTTTATATACATGACGTTCCTCCCCTGTGTGAGATCCATGTATATAAAATGAGGACTTACTAGCAAATATTTTTCCACATGGCCCACATGCATACATTTTCTTGACTGCATGAGTTTTCATGTAGTTGACAATATTTGTGTGTAACAAATGCCTTTACACACTACTTACACACATAAGGTTTCCCTCCTGTGTGACTTCATTCAAGTCTTTTGTATACGTCTTTGTAAGGAATGCTACTCCCCATTGTTTCCAAATATTGCTTGTACATAGAAAGTTTCTCCTCTGTGTGAGATCTTTCATGTATATTACAACAATTCTTTGTAATCAATGCTTTCCCACGTTACTTGCACACATTTGATTGCTGAACATGACTTTTTTCATGTGTTTGATGATTAATGCTCATAGGGAATGCTTTTTCACATTGCTTGCACACATAAGGTTTCATCCCTGTGTCTGTTCTTTCAAATCTGTGGCTAGATTTGTATGTAGTGAATGGCTTCCAACATTGATTGCACACACGATGTTTCTCCCTAGCGTGAATTTTTTCATGTATATTTAAATAAGTTTTTTGTAGTGAATGCTTTTCCACATTGTTTACATACATGTGGTTTCTCTCCACTAGGACTTCATTTGTGTGTTTTAGTATATCTATCCACTGAATGCTTTCCCACATTACATACATACAGTTTCTCACCAGTGTGAGTTCGCCTATGTATATGTAATGCAGACTTATCAACAAATATTTTTCCACAGTGCTTACAAATTATAGGATTTGTGTTCCATGTGAAATGTTTCATGAATTTTACAGCTTTGATTATTGAAGGCTTTTTTCATATTGCTTGCATACATATGGATTCTCCTCAGTGTGAACTATTTCATGGAAATGAAAACTTTGGGGGTGAAGGAGGCTTTCACATACTTTTCTGAACAACAGTGGCCTTCACTGCAGAGTGAGTTGTTTCAATAAGTCCAGAGTAGGTTTTCCCATATTGCTCATATTGATAGATTTTCTCTCCATTCTTTGTCTTTGTATGCTTCTGAAAGCACTAGAAATCACTACAGGTGTTTCTTGTGCACTACACTACTCAGTTTATTATCAAATTCCACATACTCATGTGACTTCTCTGCAGGGTGAGGAAAGATGGGCACATTTAATGATAAATTTCCAATCAGAGGCTTTCCCCAAAAAGGACTCTGACTGGTTTTAAAGCAGTATGTTGCATGTTCATATTAGTGTTTGAAGTCTGAGGGAATATATTCTCATGTTGATTGCAAGCTTTATATTGATAGCATGTTGCTATATTTTCATTTTGTAAATTTCTTGGGCAATTTTGTGTTCTTTCATTTGCTGCTTGTCACAAGTCATTCTATACCATTTATATTTCTAAATGTTTTCCACATCACATCTCTGTAGAACTTCAAGGATGGGTTTAACATGCCCCAATCCTCCTGGGTGAATTTCACTCTTGCATCCTCCATGTTCACTGCCTCCACTGCATGGCTTGAGGGTCTCAAGGATTCTTTGGATGTAGCTTACAGTCAGTAGAATTACAGAAAAGGGCAGTCTAGTCAACCTTTTTCTAGAAGTTTGAGGTTCACGGTTAAGTCACTTATTTGTGCTTGCTCTGTTTTGCTTTGCTCTGTTACATAGTGTTGTCTTTGCATTTGTTAACACAAAAACAATAAAGAAAATGCCAGATTACAGAGAAAATAGTAGGGGGTTACCACTGGATGTTGTATTACATAATGTTATCTTTACAAGGTAAGGGAGAAAAAGAGGCTGTTTGCTGCCATTCCTCCCTTTTGCTGGTTGTTTTTGTTGTGGTCTGCTACCATGAACAGTTTGCCCTCTGCCATGTGCTACTCTGCCTCTAAGCAGTCAAGTATGGACTGAAACCTCCACAAACTGTAAGGTAAATAAACCTTTCCTTCCTTCATTTTGGGTGTTGGGTATTTTGTCTCAGCAATGAGAAAAAAGTAACCAAGACACAGGGTAATTTGAAAATTTTCCTAGGTGTAGCTTGATCTTTTTAGGACATCAAGAGAAAGAGACATAGGAAAGTGCATAGTCTCATATGGGTTATAACTGTACTTTGAGCATAAAGAAGAATTACTTCTTAATGCAAAAAAAGTTTGAACATCAGGAAATTCTGACCATTTTTTCTCTACATTCCATCTTTGCTGTAGGGTGTATGTAGGCCATGCAAATGTGCAGAAAAAAATGTAAAATTACTCTTTTTCAACACATAAGGTTTGAGTATCTTCTAGTGCTTAAGAATGCATTCCAAAAGAGTAAGAGATTTTGACATTAAACTTCCCATGCCCAAAATGCAAAAAGAAATTGGGTATCTCCTTTAATATCTATTTGATTTCCTTTTATACCTTCATGGAATCCCTTGAGTAGGTTCCACTCTAGGGTGGGTGCATGATCTAGAGAGAGTGCAGAAGATAATTTGAGCAGCCTATCTACACTGAAGTTTGTTTCATCCTCCCTGTAAGCTTTCTTTACATGGTCTAGACCCACTGGTTTTTAGTTTTATGGAAGAGGGGGAACTAAATAGGTCAAAAGACAATGTCTTTATCTTGCATATGATATCATCCTTATGGATCAAAGCAAACAAATGGTTTGGAGAAATTTCCTGGTGAAGAAGACTCCAAGGCATCTGTGTCACCTATTTAATCACCTAGGCAAACTTTTCCAGTAGCAGAAGGCTACTTCCACAAGAGAAGGCTACATCTTTAAGTCCATTTGAAACTGTTATATCACTTAAACTCACAGGTTAAACTCATATTTATCATCTAACAATCACATTTTATTTTAGTAAAGACATTTATTAGTAGTGTATGCACACATGAAAGAAAAAGCTGGGTAAGTTTTCTTTCTTAGTCTTTTTTAAGAGAAAAAAAATAAAACAATACAGAATTTCAAAACAAGATGATATGAAATTAACAATGGTTTTTATATTGTGTATTGTTATCTTCAAAGTAGTTGCCCAGATTACCAGATATGGGCATGCAAATTTCATCAAAGAGTATAAGCAGAAACTCTTCCTTTCAATGAACTCATAGAAATTGGTAGTACAATTTTTCTTTTCCTTCCTTTCTCTTTCCTCTTTCCTCATCCCAGTTGTTCTTTCCTTTTGAGCAGTGTCTTTCTCTTTCACTATATCTATTGTACCTTCACATCTTATTTACTCTTTAAGTTTCTTACACTAGGGAGACGATACAATGTTTATACATGTGAGTCTTGAACCCAGGAAAATGTCAAGACAAAGCAGCAAAATGCAATATCAGACCTCCACACCACCAAGGACAAGTCCAGGAGACATCAACATACAAGAAATTGGAAGTTACACACCTGAAATTTCCCAGGTCATAGGAACTGAACTAAAGAAACAACTCCAGGAAGCTATAGAGTGAATCAAATCAGAAATAATCACTCAGATAAAAAAAGAAATGACAATCATAATGAAAGAATTGCTGAGCATATCTAAAGAAGACACAGATGAAAAAGAGAGGCGCATAGAAAAATGATGGAAACCTTGAATAAAAAATATAGGAAAGAACTAGAATTCATGAAACAGATTCAAAATAATACCCAGGAAATTAAAAGTTTAATTGAAAGCTGGAAAAACTACTTGAACAAAACTGAAGATAGACTTTCAGACTATGTAGCTGTTAGGGGACAAAGTTACAGCTAGCAACCACAAAAGGAAAAATCTCTTAAGAGCAACAAGGAATCAGGAAATCACAATGCAACAGCTGCAAGATGACATTAAGAAGAATGATATATAAGACTGACAGGTATCAAGAAAAAAGCAGGAGTGAACAGTAATGACATAAAAAGATTATTTGCAGAAGTAGTAACAGAAAATCTCCCAAGCATGGGCTGACAGACAGTAAGTGAGATATATAGAACTTCAGCTAGCCTTAACCAAAATAAATCTACACCCAGATATATCCTAAACAAGGTCCCAGAAACTCAGCAAAAGACCAGATTATTAAAATCTGTTAGAGAAAAGAAATGATCACCTGTAAAGGAAAAACCCAGTCACACTCACCACAAACTTCTCAACACAAAACTTCCAGTCAAGAAATTGTAGTAAAGTATTTCATGTCCTTAAAGAAAACAATTTCCAATCTACATTGATGTACCCTGAAAATGATCTTTGAAAATTAATGGAGAAATAAGATACTTCCATGACAAACAACTGAAGAAATTCATAAGCACAAAACAAATCTTACAAAGAGTACTGAAAGATATTCTAGAAAGAGACAAGTATGACTAAAATTCCAAGAATAACAACGGAAAGAAACCACCAAGCAGAGCAAGCAATTAAACAGAGGGGAAACATAGGGAACCAATGGCAGGAAAATAACATGATGAAGATGTCAATAATATCAGTTGCAACCATCAATGTGAATGGCCTCAATTCACCAATCAAAAGAAAAAGATAGGCAGAATGAATCAAGAAACAAAATTAATATGTTGTACACAAGAAACCCATTTTACTCAAAAGGAAATGCATAGACTTAAAATCAAAGGATGGAAAACACTCTTCTATGCAGCAGGAACCTAGAAAACAGCAGGGGTAGTGATTCTCTTCACAGATAATGTGAATATCAAACCAAGAATTATCAAAAGAGATGAAAAAGGTCACAACATATTTGTTAGGGGAAAACTTAAAAAAGAAGAGAGAACAATCATAAATATATATGTACCAAATATGAGAGAACCCAACTATATGACAAATATTAATAGAAATGAAAAATCAAATACCCAATAACAATTGTAATAGGGGACATTAAACCCCCATCGTCACAAAGAGCAGTAAAGAAATAATAGAACTAAACCAAACTTGTTAACTAATGGACTTAGCAGACATTTACAGAGTATTCCACCCATCAACATCAGAATACACATACTTTTCTGCTGCACATGGGATGTTCTCTTAAATAGACCACATCTTAGCCCATAGAATATTCTCAAGTTAATGCAAAGGAATTAAATTAACCTATGCATATTATCAGACCATAGTGCATTGAAATTGGAAATTAATAACAAGAGAAACCACAAACCTCCATACACATGGAAATTAAATAACACTCTCCTGAACAACCAATGGCCTTTTCTTAGTCGTAGGTAGCATATGTAAGGTACAAATACAAATCATTCCACTTCATAGTTGTTTATCTCCATGAAAGGTAAACAGTTGTCATACACTACCTCAGCATGATTTCTGTAAGGACAAGGAGGTGTTAAATTAACTCCCACCATGTTGGAGAAAAACTGGTGTTTCTGACTTAGTAAAGAGAGAAAAATATGATAGATAAAGAGTTTTTTCTGGTGCTGGGAGCCAGTTTCCACTGAAGAAACTTTGGGTTTCCACCAGAGAGCACCCTTGGCCATGGCACCTCAGTTGTTCTCAGTTTCTATTGTTCCATGCAACCCAAGATTGGGGTCCAAAGGAATCCAGCTCTCTATTTTGTCAATATTCCATGGGCCATTTTCTTCCATGAAGGTTCACCAAAAGATGCTGGGGAAATCTGTCCTCTGCTGTAAGAGTGGCAGCTATTCTAAGAGTGTTTAACTAACTAGCAGAGTAATGACTGTTTGTCAAAGTTCTATAAGGGATAGGTAAAAGCCTGAACAAAATCATTCCCTAGCATTTTGTAACTTTACAGTACAGATTTCAAACTCCACAACTTATTGTTACAGTATTTTCCCATACACATAAATAATAACTAGACCTAGGAAAGGAAGAAAAAAATGTTGGAGCTCCTCCCTTAGGCTAAATGTGTTTAGGTCCTGTAAATGTGGTGTTTGGGAAATTGTTTTGGTTTCATCGAGAATTCAGTTCTTTACAGTGTGTCTCAGGTTCAATTTCCTGAGGGAGACATGCCCAGAACATTAAGTGGAAACGTTTTTTATGTGTGTTCTCCTCAACAGGCAAAATTCTGATGTCTCGTCTGACCCAGAGATGGGGTATGGATCCCTCATCTAAGTAAGATGACTTCCCTGTATTTAGCATTAGTAAATGCTAGTTTTCTTTGGGCTTCACTTAGTGGTTGGTTAAGAGCAAAAGATAGGAACAGTTTAGAGTTCTTTTCTCTTACTCCTAAATGCCTCCAAGTAGAAGGAAAGTGTGAAGCGGCAGGGAAAATTTAGGAGGTCAGAGAAAGGAAGTCTTCTCTTATGATCACTGAGTCGTAGAGACAATTTGCACCTGAGTAATTATTCTCAATGTGGAAAGGTGAGATGGGGAATCTAAGAGCTAAGATTGCCTCCTTACCAGCAGATCAGACCACAAAGGAAACTGAAGCAGAACAGGCTTGACATTTCCTCTAGGGTGTAAAGAGGGTCAGATGTAGTCTGTCTCAGTGAAAGCTGTCCTCCAAATCTTAAGAACAGCCACTGACCTAGTGTCTTTTAACTGATGTAATGCGTCTTGTGGTTTACAAATATGCACATATATTTTATAAATGTGAACCAATTTCATTTGAAAATGACACATTTTATAGTATTTTTATATAAAAGCTCACTAAGGGATACTGTAAAATTATGTTTACCTAGTGCTACTATCTAAGATAATAAGGCACAGAAGTCAGATATGTCAAACAAGTAAAATAAGGACAACTAGAAATTTCAGCAGCTAAGTCCAAATACAGCATATACAAAACCAGAATAAATTGTTCCATTAAGGAAGCATCATATCCTTGTAAACTCATGCTTTCAACATAAATTTATGATCATTTTAATAAAATTATAGAAGAGAAAATGCATGACCAAGTATAAGCAGTGGGCAAAGATGTAACATCATAAAAACTTTTATTACTTAAGTGAGGCACAATCCAGAATCTACAAAACAGAAGCAAACTTTTACATCCATGCAATTATCTTGGTGGAAGACCTCCAAATATTATAGAGGAATGAAACTCCTAACCTGCTATATGTCTGAAATGCCAAGTTCATGTTCTCTAAAATTGAGGAATGAATTAGATGAATTCTGAATTTTATGAGTAGGAAAATTATTGAGAGCAAAAGAAAGCTTCTGTCTGAGAGGAACAGAGGTAACCTAGAAAGTGGGTTGTCCCTGAAAACTCTTTTTTAGACTCTATTTCCCTCTTCTTGAACCTCAAGATTTTTAGTAGGCAAGAGTTTTAGAATCTTCTCAGGTCTTTTCTGAGTGTACAAACAGTTGTGAGCATGTACATGCCTTTTCAGATTTCAGTGCATATTTCAGAGCTTGTCAAATCGCTTAGTAATGTTTGATTGCCCACTTATTCTTTCCACACTTTTCATTAAGCTGTTGTGTTCTTCATTTTCTACCTCAGTGGGAAGCAGAAACCTTGGATATTATCTTTAAATATGTTCAATAAATCTTTCTCCCTTGCTCCATTCTATATAAGCAGTTTCAGCTGGTTTAGGTAAAATAAAGAAAAACCTTTTTAAACATAGTCATTTAAAGAATGACCAGACAAACCAGAGCAAATAATTACAACTCTGTAAGTGATGTCTGTTTTGAATCTTAAGAACTAAGAGTATGAGTTATTTGCAGAGTTGCTACCCATCTGAGGAATGATGGTAGTCCTGGTAGAAGTTAGTGTTCTCACAAATAATCAGTCATTTTTCCTAAGTAAACATTGCTCAATTTATTGAAGCTTTGGTGCTTTTCCACAAATACTTTTGAAAAGCTTATTCTGATCTTTTTACTCAATTTTCATTGGTTTTATTGGCATTCAGTATGTAGACTATATTATTATGTCATTTTACCTGACAGGGCTATGTAATTAAAGTTTAAAAAGATACTCAAGTCTGGAAGATAAACTGATCATCAAAAAATTATAGGAGAAGAAACATTGTGAGAACTCCTTTAATAATCTAGATGGTAGGAGCCTCGCTTGAAAAAGATAGTAAGGTTCTACATCAAGAGATACCACTCATATTAAATGAGTGGCACATACTGTTGAGTTAACTACTGGATGTTAGAGATGCAGAAGAAAGGATGTGTTTAAACCTTCTATTTTTGAAATTTAGATTGTTTTTGTTTCCATTACTCAAATTAGGGGAAAGAAAAAGAGGAACCGATTGGTTTTAAAGAGAAGGAAGAAAGAATGTACTAAAAATTGAGTTTTAAACTATGTTTTTGAAATAATTGAAACATAATGACTATCACTGATTTAATACGTAAACACAATATCTTTAGTTTTCATATGTATGTGTATTCATGAAAGAATCACATAAATGAAGATAATGGATATAGCCATCACCTCGAACTTTTCTTGTTTCCTTTTTCTATTGCCTACGTCATATTCTCTGTCTTCTTCCCTAAACGGCTAATACACTTTCTCTCACTCCAGATAGGTTTGCATTTTAAAAGAATTATATATGTGTATTATGCTGTATAATGTATTCATACTTTATGTATAGGTTTTGACTGTCCTTTGAGACTTGAGTCTATTATGTGATTCATTCACATATCTGTCAGGCCTACTACAAGAAAGACTTTCCCAATAAAATTTTCTACCCTATACAAATAACAGGAATCCACTAGAAGGACCAAGCTGCCCTCCACAAATAGCAATGACAGCCATAAAAAAATTTAGGACTGGTTATACAATCTCCTAGATGCTAGAATGTCCAGCAGAGTCTGCACATCTGCATTCACCATCCTTGGAACTGTAAACCCACTTATTCCATCCCAATCTGTTCAGTCTATAAACTCTGGCTCCAAACTCTGTATTAATTTAACCCCTCCCCCAGAACAGCTGCTGATATCACTGCAATTTCAGCCTGCCCTTACCTAAATGGAGTTAAATCCAGGATTTCCTCCACCTAAGCCTGTCTCCAGTGTTTCCTCATGTGCTTACTTTAACAGTATCAATAGCTTGTTCCTTTAGTGTTGTGGAATATATATATTACTCTAAACTTATATAGGAATATATATATAAAACATTCATATATATATATATAAAATTCTAAACTTACAGGAATGTTTTAAAGATATACACTTTCATATCTCATATCTCTTGGAGAAATACATTGGGAAAACTTAAATTATATCTTAACTATATATTTAAATTCTTAATAAAAATCCAAACTATTTTCCAAAAATGGCTATGTAATTTAATATTCCGAACATTGTTTTATGAGAGTAGTAAGAGTAATGCTGCTGACCATCTTCTCTTGAACTTATACATCATCTATATCTTTTTATGCTAATGTCTCTGTTCAGATTTCTTACTTTTATTGGATTCCTAATTTTCCCATTATAAATATGAGAGTTATGTGCAGATATACCAGTTATAAATCCATATACAGAATATATACCATAGTCTCTTGATAATTTTTTAGTCTACAGCCTCATCTGAAGTAGAAGATTTTAATTGTGATGAGTTCCAATGTACAAATACTATGGGCCATGATTTTCTACTCTTGCTAAAATTCTTTTTTTGTGTGGTACCGGGGTACCAGGGATCAAACTCAGGATTTTGCTCCTGCCAGGCAGGTGCTTATTCCACTGAGCTATATCCCCAGCCCTTTAGCTAAAAATCTCTTGATAACCCCTGATCACAAAGATTTTCTTTGATGTTTTCTTATAAAAATTGTATGGGTTTAAGTTTTTATTTTGTGATGCTGAGGATTGAACCTGGGCATTTGAAGCATAGGTTATATCCTCAGTCTTTTTCTATTTTTCATTTTGAGAACTTGTCTCACTGTATTGCCTAAGCTGAGCTTGAATGTGCAATCCTCTTGCCATAGCCTCCCAGAATGCTGGGATTGCACTTGTGCAGGATATATAGTTTCAAGATATATTTTTATAACTATGATTTATTTTGCATAAATTTTGTAAATGGTACAAGGTTTGAAATTCAGTTTTATGCATATTAATTGTTCTAGCTCTATTTATGAAAGGAAGAGATGTCTATACAAAATTAATTTTATATGGTTTTTTATCATCAGTCTATTTTGTGTGGACCTCTTTTCTAGGCTATAAATTTTCTTTCTCTTGAGTTCATTATCAGTATTACACTGATATGACTACTGTACACAATTAGTCCTGAGATTGTTAATCGTAGACTTCTAATTTCACTATTCTTCTAAAATTAAGATGGAAACTGTATGCTCTTTGTATTCCATCTAAAGTGCATAACTATATTGTTAGTGTCGACAAAAGATTTTGCTGACCTTCTGATTTGATTCCCCTGAAATTATGAAAGAACTGGGGAAGAATTGACACATAACCAACACAAAATCATCTGATTCATAAAGTTGGCATTTCTTAGCAATTAGATCTGAGACCTTATGTTGTATAATTACTCAGAGCCATATTATGCTGCTTTAATTGTAGAAGCATTCTAAATCTTTTATCATATTTAAAAAAATTTTATTTTAAAGAGAAAATAGTAAAACTAAATTTCAAAACAACAGGAGAGTAACAATGATTCATATATTGTTTATAGCTATGTGTACTCAGAGCACAAGACATAGGCATGTAACTCTTTAAACACTATTAGTACAAAACATTCTATTCAATGAATTAAGAGAAATCAGGTGGAACTCTGGGCAGCTGAGGTGTGTGCACGCTCTGACCTGGATCTCTGGGTAGGGAGGAGCTCGGCCCACAAAGCACCATCTAGGCGGCCTGCCTGACTGCATGGAACTCTGGGCAAGTGAGGGACGTGCCTGCTCTGACCTGCACCTCTGGGTCAGGGAGGAGCTCAGCCCATAAAGCAGCATCTAAGCGGCCCACCTGTGTGGAACTCTGGGTAGGTGAGGCGTGCACGTACTCACCCCTGAATCTCTGGGTCAGGGAGGAGCTCGGCCCACAAAGCAGCATCTGAGTGGTCTGCCTGTGTGGAACTCTGGGCATGTGAGGCATGTGCGCATGTGCTCCACACTGGAACTTTGGGTCGGGGAAGAGCTTGGTCCACAAAGCAGCATCTGAGCAGCCCACCTGAATGGAATTCTAGGCAGGTGAGGCGTGTGCGCGTGTGCTCCACCCTGGAACTTTGGGTCAGCGAGGAGTTTGGTCCATGAAGCAGCATCTGAGCAGCCTTTTGAGTGGAACTCTTGGCAGAGAGCTTAAGGGACATTTTCCCAAACAGAGGGAGCCACTGGAGCAGTCTTTTCAAAGGACTTTTGCCCGGTGAGCTGCCTGGGTAATTTGTAGCTCAATACTTTTCATCTGACATCCAAAATGACAAGACAGAGGAGCAAAATGCAGTCTCAGAACTCAACCCCACACAGAACAAGTCCTGGAAACAAGGATATAGGAGAACTAGGAAGCCACATACCGGCAATTTCTGAAATGATTGCATCTGAAGTAAAGAAACAACTTCATCAGACCATAGAAAGAGATTAAAGCAGAAATAATCTCTCAGGCAAAAAATGAAGTGAAAATAATAAAGGAAGAAATTCTCTGCACATATAGAGAAGAAACAGATAGAAGAATAGAAGAACATAGGAAACAAATGGAAATGTTACATGAGCAATTTAGGAATGAATTACAACGAAAGAAACAGGCCCAAAGAGATTGCCAAGAAAGGAAAACTTCCATTGAAAGCTTGCAAAACTACTTCAATGAAGCTGAAGATAGAATTTCAGATCTTGAAGAAAGCATGGCAGCTAGTGAGCGTGAAAAGAAGGATCTCATAAAGTCATCAAGGATCCAGGAATAATCAATCCAACAGCTGCAAGATGAGGCAAAAAGAAATAATATCTGAGTAACAGGAGTCAGTGAAACAGCAGGAGGCAACACAAATGATATAAAAAGAATATTTGCAGAAAAAATAGCAGAAAATTTCCCAAGCACAGTAAAAGTTACTGAAGTACAGTTAATTGAGGCATATAGAACCCCAATGAGCCATAACTCAAATAAAACCACACATAGACATATAATAGTGAAGATCCCAGACATCCAGCAAAAGAACACAATATTAAAAGCTGCTAGAGAAAAGAAAGCGATCACCTATAAAGGAAAGCTCATCAGAATCACAGTAGATTTCTCAACTGAAACCATGAAATCAAGAAGAGCTTGGAGGGAGGTATTACAGATTCTGAGACAAAACAGCTTCCAGCCCAGACTGATGTATCCTACAAAACTATCCTTCAAATTCAATGAAGAAATAAAATATTTCCACAACAAAGAACAACTGAAGAATTCAATGAGTGCCAAACCAGCATTGCAAAAAGCACTAAACGATATTCTAGACAGAGAAAAAAGTGACCACAATCTCAAGAACAGCAATAGAAAGGAACCTTCAAACAGAATAAGCAAGTAAACAGGTAGCAATAGTAGGAAAACAACAAGTAAATAGCATGACGAGAATAAGCCAACATATAACTGTTATAACCATTAATGTAAATGGCCTCAATTCACTAGTCAAAAGAAACAGGTTGGCAGAGTGGATTAAGAAACATAATCCAATGATATCCTTTATACAGGAAACACACTTTACTCAAAAGGAAATCCATAGACTGAAAGTCAAAGGATGGAAAACAATCCTCCATGCAACAGGTTCCCAGAAAATAGCAGGGGTAGCTGTTATGTTTGCAGACAATGTACACTTCAAACTGATAACAATCAAAAGAGACAAAGAAGGCCACTATATACTAGTTAGGGGAAAGCTGCAAGAGGAAGAGATAACAATGCTAAACATTTATGGACCAAATAATGGAGCAGCAAACTTTACAAGTCAAATTTTAACATACATGAAAAATCAAATAATTAATAACGCTATTGTAATAGGGGACCTAAACAATGCTCTGACACAAAGAGACAGGTCAACTGGACAAAAACTCAGCAAATAAATGACAGACTTGAACCAAAGGTATGAACAAATGGACTTAGTAGATGTAAACAGAGTGTTCACCCCACAACATTAGAGTACACATTTTTCTCAGGTGCACATGGGTCTTTCTCTAAAGTAGACCATATTCCAGCCCTTAGAGCATATCTACCTAAATGCAAAAGAATTGAAATTATCCCATGCATATTATCTGACCACAGTTCAATGAAAATGGAAATTAATGACAAAGGGAACTCCAAAAACTGCATAAACACTTAGAAATTAGACAACAACCTCCTGAATAACCAATGGGTCACACAAGAAATTAAAGAAGAAATTAAAAAATACCTGCAAGCAAACGAAAATGCAAATACAACCTACCAGAATGTGTGGGATGCAATGAAAGCAGTCCTCGAGGGAAATTTATAGTGATGAACTCATATATAAAGAAAACAGAAAGAGAGCAAATAAATAGCCTAATGCTACACCTCAAACTTTTAGAAAAAGAGGAACAAGCAAACCAAAAGCCCAAAGAAGGAGATTATAAAACTCAGGGCAGAAATTAATGCAATTGAGATGAAGAAAACTCTACAAAAAATAAGTGAATCAAAGAGTTGGTGTTTTGAAAGAATAAATAAAATTGATAAACCCCTAGCCAACCTTATCACAAAAAGAAAGAACTCAAATTCGTGCAAGAAGTAATGAAAAGGATGAAATCACTATAGATCCCACAGAAATTCAAATGATCATTAATACCTACTTTGAAAATCTTTACTCCCATAGGATGGAAAGCTCAGAAGAAATGGACAGATTCCTAGAAATGTACAAATTACCAAAATTGAATCAGGAAGATTCAAAAATCCTGAACAACCCAATATCAATTAATGAGATTGAAAATGTCATTAAAAACTTACTGACAAAGAAAAGCCCATTCCCTGATGGATTCACAGCAGAATTCTATAAAACATTCAGAGAAGATATAATGCCAACACTCCTCAAACTCTTTAATCAAATTGAAAAACAAGCAACTCTCCCTAACTCATTTCTGGAGGCAATTATTATACCAAAACCAGAGAAGGATCCAACCAAGAAAGAGAACTATAGGCCAATCTCTCTAATGAACATAGATGCAAAGATACTCAACAAAATACTAGCAAATAGAATGCAGCGAATCATAAGGAAAATTATACACCATGACCAGGTTGGGTTTATTCCAGGAATGCAGGGATGGTTCAACATTCACAAATCAATTAAGGCAATACATCATATCAATAGACGCAAAGACAAAAACCACATGTTCATCTCAATAGATGCAGAAAAAGCTTTTGATAAAGTCCTAAATCCATTCATGTAAAGAACCTTAGAAAAACTAGGAATAGATGACCTCTACCTCAATCTGATCAAAACCATCTATGACAAACCAACAGCCAACATCATACTAAATGAACAAAAACTGAAAGCTTTCAGTTTAACAAGACAAGGAACAAGACAAGGATGTCCACTGTCACCACTCCTATTGAACATAGTTCTGGAAGAATTAGCCAGAGCAATTAGACAAGAGAGAGAAATAAAAGGAATAAGGATAGGAAAGGAAGAAATTAAACTATTACTATTTGCAGATGACATGATACTTTACATGGAAGACCCCAAAAACTCCACAAGAAAACTCCTGGAATTAATTGACAAATTCAGCAGAATAGCTGGAAAGAAAGTCAACACCCAAAAATCAATAGCATTCCTATACACGAACAACAAACAGACTGAGAGAGAAATTAAGGAAACCATACCTTTTACAATAGCATTCAAGAAAATGAAGTATTTAGGAATCAGTCTAACAAAGGATGTAAAAGATTTATTCAATGAAAACTGCAGAACTGTGAAAAAAGAGATCAAATAGGATTTCAATAAATGGAAAAACATCCCCTGCTCATGGTTAGGAAGAACCAACATTGTGAAACCGGCCATATTTCCAAAATTGTTGTACAGATTCAATGCAATTCCCATTCAACTATAATTAGCATACATCACAGATCTAGAGGAAACATGCCTTAAATTCATCTGGAACCAGAAGATACCCAGAGTAGCAAAAGCAATCCTGGACAAGAAGGACAAGTCAGGTGGAATCACAATCCCTGACCTGAAATTATACTACAAAGCTACTGTACTAAAATCAACCTGGCACTGGTTAAAAAACAGACCTGATGATCAATGGAACAGACTGGAAGATTCAGCCTCAATGAAAACTACACTGAGCCACCTAATATATGACAAAGGGGCCAACAAGCTCACTGGAAAAAAGATAGCCTGTTTAATAAATGGTGCTGGAAAAATTGGCTTGCCACTTGCCAGAAACTGAAAATAGACCCAGGTCTATCATCATGCACCAAACTCAAGTCAAAATGGATCACAGATCTCAACATTAAAACAGAAACTCTAAATCTATTGGAAGAGAAAGTAGGTAAAAATCTTGAAGACATAGGAGTAGGCAGAGATTTCATGAACAAAAATCAAACTGCAAGGGAAACACTTCAAAGAATCACTAACTGGGACCTCATCCTACTGGTAAGTTTTTGCACATCTAAAGAAATCACCAGCAAAGTAAAAAGAAAACCCACAAATTGGGCAAAAATCCTAGCAGGCTGTTCCTCTGACCAAGGTCTTTTATCTAGAACATACAAAGAATTAAAAAATATGTACCTATCAAAATTCAAAGACCCAATCCAGAAATGGGCATCTGAAATGAATACACACTTCTCAGATAAAGAAATACAAATGGCAAATAAATATATGAGAAAATGTTCTACATCTTTAGTCATTAGAGAAATGCAGATAAAAACAACATTGAGATTTCATCTCACCCCAGTAAGATTGGCCACTGTTCAGAAATCATCCAATAACAAATGCTGGCGAGACTGTGGAGAAATAGGGACTCTTCTGCACTGCTGGTGGGATTACAGACTGGTGAAATCACTGTGGAAAGCTGTTTGAAAATTTCTCAGGAAACTAGGTCTAGAGGTTCCATTCAAACCAGCTATTCCCCTTCTCAGTATTTTCCCAGATCTGAAAACATCATATCACTCCGATATATGTGCACCCATGTTTATAGCAGCAATTTGTAATAGCTAAATTGTGGAAGCAACCCAAATGTCCATCCACAGAGGACTGGATTGAAAAACTGTTGCATTTTTATACAATGGAATATTACTCAGCTATAAAGAAGGACAGATTTGGGGCTTTTATAGGCAAATGGTCACAATTAGACACCATACTCATAAGTGAAATAAATCAGAGGTACATATGCAAGCAGTGTGTTGTGTCACTGGTATAAGAACCTGAGGGTGGGAATATAAATTAAGAGGTGTGAAGGAAATCTGCTGAAAAGTAAAGAACAGATGGGATGAGGTAAAGGAGAAAAGGAAGAAAGAGGCAAATATGTATGTATGTATGTATGTATGTATGTATGTATGTACATATGTGCAGGATGGGTAACATGGTTCCACTATTGTCTTATGTTACTTTGTGGTAAGGAATAGTTGATGACTGGTTGTTTGATTAATCTTGTATGTCTATATGTGTTTTCCTGAGCATACACTTTGAAGTTATCAATATGCAATGCAACAACCATTGTTGGTTCCCTGTTACTTTGTCTATAATTCAATTTTGATTGTACTGATATTGTGCTACTTTGTGTCTCTTTGTTAGTGTTTTCCTCTTTTTTGTTGTTGTTGTTCCTTTTCTTGTATACTTTAAAAAATAAAAATATTTTTAAAAAAGAGTAATTAGTAGTATAACTATCATATATATATACATATATACACATCTACATATATATTTTTTCCCTTTTTTCTTTCCTCATTTCTCCTTCCCAATTTCTCTTTCTTTTTGGAAGGTTTCTTCCTATTTTACAATATATTGTACATTTTGGATTTTACTTACTCTGTCAGCATTTCACAATAGGGAAACAAAATGATGTTACCATATGTGACTCTGATTCATTTCATTTATGAATATAGTCTCAGGTTGCATCTATTTACATATAAAAGTCTCTAGGTTATCCTTTTTTATGGGTGGGTAGTACTCCATTGTATAAAAAGACCACATCTTTTTATCTGTTCTTCATTTGATAGGCATTTGTGTTATTTCCATGATCTAGCTAATACAAATTGTGCTGCTATCAACATGGGTGCACATATATTGCTGTGGTATGGTGTTTTTAATTCTTCTGGGAGGGCACTCAGCAGGGGAATAGCTGGATTAAATGGGACCTCTAATTCTGATAGGTTTTGTTACAGGTTTCTATTGCCATGCAAAAGCTTTTTAATAAGATGAGATCCCAGTTTTTGATTCTTTGTAATACTTCATGTGAAATTGAATTTTATTCATAGTCTTTGTCTACCCCAGTGTCTTCAAGAGTTTTACCTATTCTCTCTTCTAGAAGATTTAATATTTTAAACATTTTAATCTTTGATCTATTTCAGCTTTCACTTAGTGCATGCTGAAAGTATGGGTCCAATTTTAATCTCCAGCATTTTCAATGCCAGTTTTCTAGCACCATTGTTTTCAGCTACCTTTCTTCTGGTGAGTTTGTTTGGCACCTTTGCCAAAGATAAAATAGCTGAATATGTCTCGCATTGTTTCTCCATCGTCTAATCTGCTCCACTGATCCTCAGGCATGCTTTTTGCCAATACCACCTTATTTTTATCACAGTAACTTTATGGTATAATTTCAAGTCTGGGATTTTGGTGCCCCCTACCTTACCTTTTTGCAGTAGAAATTGCTTTTGCTATTCTAGGTTTCTCGGTTCCATATGAATTGAATGAATGTTTTCTCTAATTCTGTGATATATGCTGTTGGAATTTTGATTAGAACTGCATTATATCTGTGCAACAGTTTTGGAATTATAGCCAATTTCACTATATTGGTTCTTCCTACCCATCAGCGAGTCACATTTTTATTTGTAGATATCCTCTTCAATCTTCTTTTCAGAGTACAGTAGTTTTCAATGCAGAGGTCTCTTTTCTTTTAATTTTAAAGACAAAAGAATGGAGACATATAAACCAGAATAAAACCAAAATAATACAGGAAATACAAAATTATAGAGAAGATAGTAGGGAATTAACACTGGATGCTGTAGTACATACTGTTATCTTCACATTTGTTACTCAGTTATACAGATGATGGCTCATTCGATTAATCAATTTTCTCCACCCTCATCTCCGTTGTTCTACCACCCAATCAATTGTCTTTCCTCTGATAGTAACTGTACTTCTTGGTTTATTTACTCCTTTGCGCTCTCACATTGGGAAGAGACATGACTGCTTCAAATTATGCTGTAACAAACAGGGGTGTACACAAACTGCTATGGCAGGAGGTGGAAAAGCACCCATCCTCAAAGACAGTAGATAGGCAGGGAACCAGGTTTACTATGGACAAGCCCCCATTGACAAGCGCTCAGGGCCATCGGGGATCTGGTCCAGTGGGCGGGGTTACCCAGCAAACAGCCAGGCTCTGCCTCAACAGTGCATCCAGAGGCCTGGTTGAGTCCTTAGGGTTGCCCCAGAGGACTGCCGAGCTCAGCCCCATTAAGGTGTTCCCGGGGACCCGGTCTAGTCCACGGGATTGCCCCTGTAGACTGCTGGGCTCCACCTTGGTGAGGCAATCCCAGGGGTCTGGGCAGGACTAAGGGACTGCCCCTGTGGACCGACAGGCTCCGTTCCAGCAAGGTGCTCCTGGGGCCCAGTCCAGGTCTTGAGGGTTCTCATGTA
>PVLD010014194.1:0-53256 GCA_004027595.1 Dinomys branickii
ATCAAGCAGGAAGCATGAACTGAGTTACTGGGCTTCGGCTCTCACCCTGAACGCCCTCTGTGAGCACCTTGAGCCTCGGTGGCCTGCACAATCACCACCTGTTCCTGACAGCAATGGGACGAGTCCACAGGCTTTAGGACTCACCCCAGACTACTGATGCGAGCAACAAGAGTGTCTCCATACTGCTTGCATATATGAATGTTATATGAACCCATGGTGACCGGGTGGGCAGCGGAGAGAGAACATCCTGGAGGAATGCCACTCAGACATGGGAATATAGCAACATGTGAAGCACAGAGAGGAGGGAGGTGGATATCCTGAACTCGAGAGGGAACTGAGATAGGAAGTGAAACCCTCGGAAAGTCTAAGCAGAACCTCCTCTGGAGGAAGGGATCGCAGATCTGACATGGCACAGTTGGAGGGAGACGAGATAGAGAGGGAGGAGGTTGCCGCTCCAAGCACACCCCTGGCCCACGCCCTCGTTTTGGCATTCGTAGCTTCAGCTTCGGAGACCCATTGCCCAGCTGCAAGGGGTGGGGAACGGTAATGCTGGAGCCACATGGTCTGGACCCGCCCCCACCCATAGCACGAGGACAGGGTGGAGCCGGGAGGTCGGCTGTGAGCATATGTGCTTTCCCACCTCCAACCATGGCAGTTTGTATACACCCCTGTATGTTATATTATAGTCTGAGGCAGCTATATCTCTTCCCAAGGTGAGAGTCCAAGGATATAGATAAACCCAGGAGTACAGTTATTATCACAGGGAAGATAACTGATTGAGTGGTAGGGCCACGGAGATGAGGGGGGAGAAAAAACGAACTGATCAAAAGGGCCATCATCTGTGTAACCTGAGTAACAAAGATGAAGGTAACATTATGTAGGACAGCATCCAGAGCTAATTCCCTTCTATGTTCTCTATAATTCTGTATTTCCTCAGTCGTTTTTGTATTAGCAGAAGTGAAGGTAACTTTATATTATACAGCATCCAGTGCAAATTCCCTACTATCTTATCTATAATTTGGTATTTCCTTTAATGTTTTTGTGTTAACTGATGTGAAAATAACTATGTAATACAACATCCAGTTCTAATTCCCTACTATATTCTGTACAACTTTGTATTTTCTGTATTGTTTATGGCTTTTCTGGTTCATATGTCTCCATTGTTTTGTCTTTAAAATAAAATTAAAAAAAAAAGAAAAACAGTTACAAGTGAAATATACTTATAATATAGTTCTGAGTTTACTAGAACAAAATGGAACATCAGCTGGTAAAAATAAATAAATAAATAAATAAATATGAATAGGAACAACCACAGGATCATTGTCAAAATATTAAAATAATTTAATATAATTGCATCATACTAAATTCTCAAAAGTTAAAATTTCAAACTTTCTCATTTCCAATCTAACTTCTTTTAAGTATTTGTTCCCTCCTTTCTTCCCTACTCCAGGCTTTTGCTAAGATTTCAAGGGTGCAAATCAACCTCACCTCTGAGAGCAAGTCCTGCAATGGGCGGTGTTGCAGGTGTGAATTCAACCTCAGCATCAGCATGGTGTTGTGTACTCAGTGCATCTGCCCTGCACTCTCACGGGCACACTGTGGGTTGTCTTTCTCACCTACAGGTTTCACCTCTACCCTAGATGGGACTCTGTGACCACAGCTACATGAGGGAGTTTGTGCTACTGCACTCTCTGGAGCATCTGCATAGAGTGCTTCATGTGAATGCAACTTGTTAAAAAATCCCACACTTGGGATTAAGTCTACCTTTCCTTGGGATGATAATTTTTGGGATAATGTTTGAGGTCATGTATATCTATGTCAATGTCTATCTGTATCTATATCTGTATCTATATCTATCTATATTTATGTGAGTTAATTTGATCTGCAAGTGGGTATTAGGATTATATGAACTCTTCATAAGTGAACAGGAAGTGAGGAAATGTAACTTCTTTATAACCTGTATTTAACAGAGAAAAGTTCCAGAAAAATTTTAATTTGCCTAACATATACACAAACCTGTAATTTTCTTCCTAGACCACAGTATTAGGAAAGGTTTTGTTTTATTACCATCCAGCCTAATTCACAGAAACTAAGAATTTGGCATATTTTCACTTTCCATCTGGCCCGAGTCCAACATGAAGATACTTTCACGTTGTCCTGAAGTGAACACATCCACTCGTGCATAAAAGTGAAGACTTGGCACTTTTCATTTCTTAGAGGCCTATGCAGACTTCACACATAGCAAAATAGGGGAGGAAATATATGTTAGCATATGATTTCAGCTCATTTTCGCAAATTATAAAGGTGCTAAGGAACCTAATCTAAACTTATTTGAATTCACTCCCTGATCACTTCAGGAAACCTTAAATTGATGGCTGACAAGCTGCTGGTAAAACCATAGTGAGCATGTTTACACTGTATTACTGGTCTGGAGAATGCAGATAATACCCCCTATACAACAAAGCACACACAGCATATAATTTTTAGCACAAGTAAAAATTTAGCACTCAGCCTGCCACAAGTGGACACCGAGGGCATTTTACTTCTCACCACACTTACTTTTGCTTCCTCACCTCAAGGCACCTGATGCACTATGAAATGTAAATGTAGTGAAAATATTTTAAACAAATACATTTTCTTTGCTATTAGAATTAAAACTTGCCTGTGAGAGAGTGTCCTTTTCTTTGCCATATGAGTGAGGCTGAAATCAATTTTCCTCTTCTTGTGATGACACAGAAAGCCCAATAAACACTGGCAGGCAAGGGAAAGGCAGTGAATACTTCTTGAAATAAACTCTCAAAAATCTCTAAAACCTGTGCGATGTTCAATGGACATGGTTACTACCGCATTTTTGATCTTACAATCAACAGATACTCATTCAGATTTTTTTCTTTGTCTCAGGCAGATGGAAGCCACTGTACTAAGTGCATTAGAATGGAGAACCTTTCCTGGTCCTCCTCACAGTCTGTAAGGTTTATACTTGTGATCCCTTGGAAAAGTAATTAGAATTCTAGTGAGTTAATTACGATCTACCTCTTCCTGTGCAAACCATAGCAGAATAAAGACATGAGGTCATATCTGTAGGGCTTAAATGTAACTAAGAGAGTAGCAAACCAGAACAAAGACACTGACCCAGGGCCAATATTGGGTTTTATTAAACCTTAAAGAAAAGAGTGGCTCAAGGATGAGTGATGGGAAATATGTGACTGCTGTGAGCTAGGGTGGGTAGGTGGTCTGAAATCTCCTCTACAAGATACAGAGAGAAGGATATTGTTTCAAAGACTACACATTAGCACCTTAGTGAGACCCAGTTGCACTGCTTAAAGCCAAATGAAGGGATAAGGAAAGGTCCTAGCTAGCTCTGTACAGAACACTCCATGGAAATAGGACCAGGTTCAGCCAAAATGGAGATAGCTGCTCTTCTATGAAGGACTGTGATCCAGCTGGTCCTCCACACATTAGACTTGACAAATGGTCACTTTTTCAGCAGCAGTTGTGAGTATGTGGCCCTGTTCTAAAGCACCTCCAGGAACCTGGACCTTGGATCTGATACAGTCAGATGCAGTTGATGAGAGGCTGGAAGTTCATTACATTTGTTTACTACACACAGACAGGCTGTTTTATGTTTTCCTGACAAGTGGTTTTCAGATGTGCTCTTTCCTATAACCTGGGAATGGGGCTTACACATTGGAAATGTCCGTGCATTTTAACTAAATGTGTACTCAGTCGTTAAGATCTGGAGCAGGCTATAGGGAGACAACAAACAAATATAGGAAATCAGAAAAATAAACTGTACGGGGTGCATCTTCAATTGATGGCTAGGAATTTTTCTGTTTCATGGAAAAATAGGATAGGATGCAGGTGACTGTAGTATGACCTATATGACCTGGCGCCCTTTTTATTTCTGTAACACTGATAGTAGTGTCTATTGATTCATTTCCCATTTTAGTACTGTGGGTCTCCTACATTTTACTTCCTTTTCTTGTGATTTTGATCTTGCTGTTATTGTTGTTTGTCTTTGCCATCATAGTTAAAAGTATGTCAATTTGTGGAACTTTTCAAGTGATCATTATCTTCCTGTGAATTGGGCATCCTTAGACCAAGACAATGACTATAGTGTCACAAATTTCATCTTTTTGGTACCAAACTACACATAAATATTCCCAACTCCAAACTGTGCTACATCTCATTTCTCTGCACACTCACACTCCCCTCCTAGTTGTGTACTTACATTTCTACCTAATAAATCTTTCCTCTGTCTCTTACTGATATATGTTGAAAACTTTTCCCATGATGGGAGTCAGCAAACCTGCATGCCTATTCTATGAGCTGGGTGGGTTAGGACCCTTATTTCAGTGCAGAATCTCCTGGTGCCCTGTCTAGTAACAAGTATTAATCCCTGTTAAAGTTCTCATTACCTCCCTGTACCCCTGCTCTTAAAGCATCCAGCACATTTCAATGTCACTGATATCAAAGCTACAGTAAGCAAACTTCTGGACCACACAAATCATATCATAATTATACCACAGCTCTCTTACCAAGACTTCTTATTTGCCTTGTAAAATACAAACAACAGAATTTACTTTGCATAGTGATAAGACTGCACTTACACGTAATGTATGAAATGATTACAAAATAAACCAATTATTTTTGCAACTATTCACTCAGCAAACACAAATCCAGCTTAGTGAGGTGGTCCAAAAATATCTGGGATCAAAAATGCTCATATTCATATTAGCATAAAGATTTAAGGCAATTGAGGATGCCTGTCTGTGCATGACTCTTTGCAAAAGTGTGGGGAAATTGTGTTATGAGATTGAAGATGTGCACTAAATGGGAAACAGTCAGCACCGGGCCTGACACACTTGTACAAAGCCAGCAATGCCCTCCAGACTGTGCTGTGTAACTACCATGAGCAGAGTGATCTTCACAGTGCAAGATGTGCACTTTTTAGCACTAACTGTGTCTCAAGAACAACCAGCTCCACTCTGAGTGTGTCTGTTATTTTACAACACAGGATTTTAAAACAATGTGATACTCCCTCATTCTAGGATGCTCAATCTGATGCACTGTCTTAGCAACCACTGCAGTATATTCTATACTAGAAAATCCTGTTTTTCCTCCTTCCGGTAGCAATGAAAGAATGCAACATTTCAATTTGCTTCATCTGTGCATAAAGAAGTTATTACCAAGAGAGAAGTGTTTTATCTTTGAGTCACCCACTGACAAGAAGAAACTTTCCGAGCTTGAGCTCTGTGATGATGAGCTGCATCCTGAGTCTGTGCAACAAGTGGCAGAATTCTGTTCCTACATCTCCAGCCATCTGCAGCCAAGACTCTTCCAGGAGGCATCAAGATCATTGAAACTCATGAATATCTACTTAGATATTTTCATTCAGCTCAATGGAAAGTATAAGGAATACATGAGTCCCCTTGTAGTAACCATGCTGACAAAACAATAAGTAACCACCACTGTGAAAATCATATGCTACATGTTTAGAAAGTTAGAGTGGATGTACAACATAATTCTCATTTTTTTAGCAATTCCTCCAAATTTACACATAGCAACAAAAAAAAAAAAGGGCAAATGAAGTTAAAGGAACTTTACCCACACATGTTTCACTCAAATCATCTACATCCCTAAAAGATACCAAAGTGGATTTTTGAACTTTTTTTTTTTTTTGAGCCAGGATTTCACTATGCAGTTCTGGCTGACCTTGAAATAACTTTGCAGTCCAGGCTAGCCTTGAGCTCGCTTTGCAGCCCAGATTGGTCTTGAACTCACAGCAGTGCTCCTGCCCCAGCCTCTGGAGGGGTGGAATGACCGGTGTGCACCACCACACCCAGATGTTCTCATTTTTTCTAAGAAATCTTTCTCAGAATTCTGTAAATCACTCCTATCTTACACAGGGAAGTTGAGTACAAGTTGACAGAGAAGTAAAGCAGAGAATTTCCAAGAAAGGATAAGAGAGACCTGGCCAAAAATTTCTTAAATTGTCTTCCACCTGAGGTGGGTATCTCTCATACCAGCTTTACTATAATAAAGTAAAAGGGAAAAGGCTAAAAAAAATAGTTTAAGCTATAGATCATAGGATGCCAGAAGTTGGCTCCACCCAAATCTAGAGACCTGAACTCCTGGAGTTTGCAGTGGCAGGGAGCAGTCTGCCCTCACTCCAGGAGAAAGACAACTGAAAGTCTCCGCCTTGCCCTCTCCAGGCCCTAGTTTCAAACACAATTGCCCCATCATTCTCACCTTTTTCTTGAGCAGTTCTGGAAATCCTACTTCTCAAGTGTCTTTACTGAGGCTGGCATGGTTGCTTTGATGACCTGAATCAATAAAAAAAAACTTTATTTTTCACATTCATTTTGACTATGGAGAAGCCCCTGCTATTTTCTGTTTAATTTGGTATTTCCTTTATTGTTTTGTGTTAACAAATGCAAAGACAACACTATGTAATACAGCATCCAATGATAGCTCCCTATTGTCTCCTCTGTAATTCAGTATTTCCTTTATTGATTTTGTTATAACAAATACAAAGATAATGTTATGTTATACAGCATCCACAGCCAATTCCCCACTATAACTTGGTATTTTCTGTATTGTTTATGTGTTATTCTGGATTCTTTTGTCTTAAAAATAAAAAAAAAGAAAAGAAACGTAAAAGCAGAACCAAAGCTTTGTTCAGGGCTCTGAAGGACACGCAAGTCCCTTGCAGAGACACCATCAAATAAAGGATTCTCTTTTTCTACTCCACATCCTAGTGGCTCTGTTTTGGATCCCATTTGTCTCCTGCTTCACAAAGAACCAGCATATATCCACTTCAAAAACAAGTAAATGCCTTGCATTGTAACCTGACATATAGATCAACTATCTTGATGACACCCTTTAAATGTACCCCCATACCAGCTTATATTATCTCACAATAGTATGAGCACCCATATTCCATTCTTTGTTTATTGCTAGCATAACTCTTTGAATGTCCATTATTTGGCTTATTCTGTTACACGTGAATGGGCCAATAAGAACCCAGGTTCTTGTATACAAAGAGAGAAGAATAAGCAAATAAATAGCTATGTTTATTGAAGATCAAAGGGAAGGTAGCCACAAAATAAAAAGAGCAAAATTAAAAAGAGGGTCAATAATTCATGCTTTCAGCATTTAAAGGTCAGACACTTCTGGCTTTAGGTGCCTCCCACTGCATCTCACACAGGTGCCTGAGGCATGGTGATCTCTTGGACTTCGTTATTTTTTATCTTTCTTAGGATAATGGAAGCATGAGCTGCTTACAGTTGTTTTTTACAGTTTTTTAAAGGGAGTGACTCCCTCAGCTTATTAGTTTTGACTGTAAGATTCTCCCTTGAGAGACTTGGTCCTGGAAAATCCTTGAGCATAACTGAAAGAGAGAGTTCAGTCTTCTACATCTACTTCTACCTAAATACAAGCATTGGCCCTACCTATGATGAGATCAAAGAATCTATACTCCAACTCAATTCAAGGAGCTGAGCCCTTCTTCCAAAGATTTCTTGATAAACCATGGATGTGAAAGCAGATGTTGGTCTTCAGTTATGATCACCACCAGTAGTCTGATAACTGACAAGCAAGAAAAAAAAATTTAACTAATAGAATAAGTATGTAAGATCTAAATAGTAAAACAATTAGAAGCACTAAAAAAGGCCATCCCCAGAACAAAAGTCAAGACTCCAATTACAGATATTTGGCCAGGACACACAGGACTCATGGTTTTTCTGGCCTTGAAAGCATGATCATCCAGTTTTTGTGCCATGTCTCTTACTATTTTAGAGCTATTGACAATGGAATACGTTTTTCTTTTAAGGACAAATGTAGCACCTTTGTTTTAGTTGTTAGGAAGCACAGTCCCCTCTGGTATTATATGTCCAGTGCTGCTAGTGAAGTCTATCTAGTACTGAAGGAAAGTAATACTCTGAGAAGGTTCATCTAGGCTGTCTGTCAAGTTCTTATGGGGCTGTTAATGTCAGCAGAAAGATATGATTAAGGTCTCATATAGATAGTCATTGTTTATTATCTCTATTAGAAGCAGCTTATGAATGATCCAGCATGATCTCAAAAGAATCAGGAAGGACTCAAAAGACATCATATTATAACATGGAACAGGCACCTTAAGTGTAGTAAACAAGGCAATAGACAATCTATACACACAATTACATAGGGGAGCAAGCCATTTCACTTGTCTGATTCACCAGATTTGTTGATTTTTTCTTTTCATAAGAGAAACTTGAGATCATTAATTGGTCACAGTTGTATGGAGTTCATGGTCCTCATTCATCTTATGCTATCTCAAGCAGTTTGAGTTTTACCCTGAAGAGGTGAACCAACTATTTCTTGTACCTTAATGGCAGTGGTTAATAAAGGTGTGAAAGGGCCTTACCTTTAGGGTAAGAGTTAGTCCAGTGGTACAATGTTCATTCCAAGTTGTGATTAGGACCTGGTCACCAAGGTAATTGTGGGTTGACAATTATAGTTAGTCTTTGAGAGTGGAAGAATATTACTTCCATTCTCCTGGAGATCCTCTTGGAAAGCTCCTAGATGGGTCACGTGTTCAAGGAATTGGGAGGTTTCAGTGTTAGTGAGTAGATCAGATGACAAAGGGGTTCTCACATAGAGTACCACAAATTGGCTGAGATTAAGTTTTATTGGGGCTGCCTCAAGTCTAACTAAGGCAGTTGGAAGAACACTTACCTACCAACTCATGATAGGTTTCTTGACATAGATTGGCTAAGGTTTGTTTCAAAATTTGATTGGCTCTCTCAACCTTTCCTGATGATTTGGGTCTCTAGGCAGTGTTGAGATGGTACTTAAATCCCAGTGTCATGACAACTCCCTGTGATATGAGATGTGAAAAACGGTCCATTATCACTTCAGATACATCTAGTCAGCCCAAACTTATATATTATTTATTTAAGGAGGACTTTTACCACCTCTAGAAACCATTCTGACCTGGTAGGAAAGGCTTCTATTCACATAGTAAAAGTATCAGTGCATACCAGGAGGTGTGTATATCCCTTACATGCAGGCATATTTTATGAAGTCTATTTGGCAATCTTCTCCAGAGGAGGAGCCATGCCTTCATACTGGTACAAGCAATGGGAAAAGTTGAGTCTGTGCTTTATGGAGGCCATCAACAAGACATGTCTTACACAGCTGGGTTACAATAGTTATACATTTCAGGCCCTCAAAGAGTTTATGTACTATAGCAGTGGTGGAATCTCATCGTAGGTGGAAAGTATTCATGTAAAGACTTAATGACTCTCCATTGTATTTATGGTGGTAAAAACAGATGCTGTCCTATATACCACCATTAGCCTTTTGTGTTCCTCCCTCATTATGAATCTTTTGAAGCTCTTTTGTAGAGTATCCTGGTTCTACATCAAGATTTTGGCATTGGGCTATAGACAAAGCTGTTGATTGGTCAGAATTATAAGAGAGAGCATTCTGTCTGACAGTGAAATCTGCCTTAAAATTAACCTGGGAGAGAGAGTCCATAGAGGTTTGATGTCCCTTACAGTAGGCAACTGCTAATTATCTTGGAAGTATTACTGCCTCCAAGAGGTTGACAGTTTCTGCCCCATGTTTTATTGGAGACTGGCAACTAGTCAAAAGTCTTCTTTCTTTCCTGGTGGCTGTATGAGTCCATGGACCAGAAAGATATATTTGGAATGAGTGTATACATGGACTCTTTCTCCCTGGGCGAGTTAGAGAGCATGTATGAGGGCAATGAATACTGACTATTGGGAAGAAGTCACAAGAGAAACTCCTCTTGATTCAATGATTTAGGAGGTGACTATGGCATAACCTGCCCTATATAATGTCATCATTCATAGAACTGTTGCCATCAGTGAACCCTGTGCTAGTCAACACCCTTAATGTTTGGTCCCTCAGAGTGCATAATTTTGCATGATATTCAGATCACATTCATGCTCTATAATGTGATTTTTTTAGAAGAGTATGGCTGGGTTTAAAACATACAAGCTTGAAGGGAAACGTGGATATTCAATAAGAATGGCTTGATATTTAGTGAGCCTTTCTTCAGTCAACCACAAATTTCCCTTGAGTTCTAACACTGATTAACTTGACATGGAGTTAGAACCAAGAGCTTTTGTCCTAAAATTATCTTATAAGGGCTGAATCCTGGACATCTTCAGGAACCCGAGCAAGCTGCCCCCATGAATATCCCACCAGCATGCAAGGCAGTTGGAGCCAGGACATCTTATGGGGCCTCAGTGGCCAGTCTCCACACATTTGTGAGAGCCAGGCTGAAACTCAGCCTTCTTCAGGAACACTGGTAAGCCACACCCGCAGCTTCCCAGCAGTGTGCAAGGCAGACAGAGCTCTAGACACTTCTGGGGCCTCCATTGCCACTCCTATCAACACCATACAACCATGGGAGCTGAGCTGAACAGTGGACAGCAGCCTCAGGGACCCCGTGCTCACCCATCTGGGCAATATCTAAAGCCTAAGAGACAATGACCTGCATAACCCCAACCCTTGTGGAAGCCTGGCTGAACCCTGGACAGCTTTAGGAACCCCACTAACCCTCCCCTGCCCATCCCCCACTGCCTTGGGGGGCAATTGAATGTCAAAGTTTCAGAAGTATCTGCAAGCCCACCCAGTCCCCTCACAGCAGCACAGGATCTATGCTGAGCACTAGGGACCTTTGGATCCTCACCCCACGATGCCCAAACCATTGTGGGAGTGAGGCCGAGCTCCAGGGAACCTCTGGATCTTCAAAAATGACAAAACAAAGGAGCAAAATACAATCTAAGACCTCTACCCCACACAGAACAAGTCCAGGAGACATTGACAGCAAAGAGCCTAGATGCCATTTGCCTGAAATTTTTGAAATGATAGCAACTGAAATAAAGAAACAACTCCATAAGGTCATAGAAGACAACAGATCAGAAATAATCTCTCAAGTAATCAAAAAAGTGAAAACTATAATGAAAGAATTACTCAGCATATCCAAAGACATTGATAACAAAATAGAGGAGCATAGAAAATTCATGGAAACCTTGAATGAACAATATAGGAAAGAACTAGTATGCATCAACCACATTCAAACAGATATCCAGGAAATTAAAAATTCCATCAAAAGCTTGCAAAACTGCTTGAATGAAGCTGAAGATACACTTTCAGACCTTGAAGACAGCATTACCACTAATGACTGTATAAAGAAGGATCACTTAAAAATAACAAGGAATCAGGAAATAACAATATAACAACTGTCAGGTGAAGCAAAGAAAAACAATGTAAGATTAATAGGTGTAAACAAAACAGCAGGTGTCAATACAAATGACATAAAAACACTATTTGCAGAAATAATAGCAGAAAATTCCTCAAGAATGGAAAAAGAATTGAATATACAGTTAAGTGAGGCATAGAGAGCTCTGATTAGCCATAACAAAAATAAATCTATACCCAGATATATAGTGGTCAAGAATCCAGAAATTCAACAAAAGAAGAGAATATTAAAAGCTGTTTTGGAGAAAAGAAACAAATCACCTATAAAGGAAAGCCCATCAGAATCATGGCAGATTTTTCAACACAAACATTCAGGTCAATAAGAGCTTGGAGTGAAGTATTTCACATCCTGAAAGAAAACAACTTCCAACCCAAACTGATGTACCCTGAAAAATTATCCTTCAAATTTAATGAAGAAATAAAATATTCCCAGAATAAAGAAGAACTGAAGAAATTCACGAGCACCAAACCAATTCTAAAAAGAGTACTAAAAGGTATTCTAGAAAGAGATAAAACAAATCATAACTTCAAGAACAAACAACAAAAAGGAGCCACCAACCAGAGAAAGTAATTAAACAGGGAAAAAGGAGGATGCAACCACAGGAAAATAACATGACAAAAATAAGCCAATACCTATCAGTTATAACAATCAATGTAAATGGTATTAATGCACCAAGTAAAAGAAGCAGACGGACAGAGTGGATCAAGAAACAAAATCCAACTGCATGCTGTATACATGACACACATTTAACTCAAAAGAAAATTCATAGACTGAAAAACAAAAGGATGGAAAACAATATTTCACATGACAGGAACCAACAAAAAAGTGGGTGTAGCTATTCTGTTTGCAGACATCGTGAACTTCAAACCAAGATAAATCAAGAGATAAAGAAGGTCACTACATACTTTGAGGGGAAAACTTCAAGAGGAAGAGATAAAAATCATAACCATTTATGCACCAAATACAGGAATACACAATTATACAAGATGAATTTTAACAGACATGAAAAATTACACAAGCAACAACACAATAAAAGGGGACTTTAACGCACCATTGGCACAAAGAGATTGATCAACTAGAAAATAAATTAGCAAAGAAATTACAGAACTTATCCAAACTTGTGAACAAATGGACTAAGTAGACCTTTATAGAGGGTTCCATCCAACAGCATTAGAATACACATTATTCTCATATGCACATGGGATGTTCTCTAAAATAGACCATATTCTAGCACATAGAACATGCTTAAGTAAATGCAAAGGAACTGAAGTTATCCCATGCATACTATTGGACCATAGTGCAATGAAATTGGAAATTAATGCAAAACAAATCACTAAAACTCCATAAACACATGGAAATTAAATAACACTCTCCTGAAAAACCAATGGGTCACACATGAAATTGAAGAAGAAATTAAACACTTTTTACAATCAAATGAAAATGTAGATACAAATTACAGGAACCTGTGGGATGCAATGAAAGCAGTTCTCAGAGGGAAATTTATAGCAGTGAATTACACCTCAGGAAAACAGAACGAGCACAAATAAACAATCTTATGCTATATCTCAAGCTTCTAAAAAAAGAAGAGCAAGTCAAACCCAAAGTCCAAAGAAGGTAGGAAATTATAAAGCTCAGGGAAGAAATTAATGCAATGGAGACAAAAAAAAAAAAAAAACAAGCAGGGGGTGGTGGGGCACAACTGTAATCCCAGCACTCAGGAGGCTGAGGGAGCAGGACCATTGAGTTTGAGACCAGCCTGGGCTACAAAGTGAGCTCAAGGCCAGCCTGAACTGCATAATGAGATCCTGTCTCAAAAAGACAAAAAAAAAAAAAAAATTAGTGAATTGAGTTGGTTCCTTCAAAGAATAAATTAAATACACAAACCTCTAGCCAACCTTATAAAAAAGGAAAGAAAAAACTGAAATATATGTAATAAGGAATTAAGTGGTGAAATCACTACACATCATGTAGAAATTCAGAAGATCATCAATACCTACTTGGAAAATCTTTACTCTCATAGGATGAAAAACACAGAAGAAATGGACATGTTTCTAGATATATATGAATTACCAAAGCTGAATAAATAAAATATAAAAATCCTGAATAACTCAATATCAGCCCGCAAAATTGAAAATGTAAAAAAAAAAAAAAAAACCTGCCAATGAAGAAAAGTCTAGATCCTGATGGATTCACAGCTTAATTCAACAGGAAATTTAGAGCAAATTTATCACCAATTCTTCTCAAACTCTTTAATGAAACTGAAAGGGAAGGAATTCTCCCCAACTCTTTCCTAGAGGCAAATATCATCCTGATAGCAAAACCAGAGAAAGATCCAACCAAAAAAGAGAACTATAGGTCAATCTCCCTAAAGAAGATAGATTCAAAAATCCTCAATAAAATACTAGTAAATAGAATACAACAAATCACCAAGAAGAATAAACATAATGACCAAGTGGGACTCATCCCAGGAATGCAAGGGTGGTTCGATACACACAAATCAATTAATGAAATACACCATATCAATAGAGCAAAAGACAAAAAATCACATGATGATCTCCATTGATGTAGAAAAACTTTTGATAAAGTCCAATGATCATTCCTGATGAAAACTCTATAGGAAATAGGAATAGATGGTCTTTACCTCAAGCTGATCAAAGTTATCTATGACAAACCAACAGCTAACATCATACTAAATGGTCAAAATTTGAAAACTTTAACTTTAAAATCAGGAACAAGACAAGGATTTCCTCTGTCACCATTTCTATTCAAAATAGTTCTGGAAATATTGGCCAGAGCAGTTAGACAAGAAAGAGAAATAAAGAGAATAAGGATAGGAGAAGAAGTGAAATTATTATTATTTACAGATGACATGATACTCTACATAGAGGACCGCAAAAATTCCACCAAAAGACTTACAGATTTATAAGCCAATTCAGTAGTGCAGCTAGATACAAAATCAACAGTGAAAAATCAATAGCATTTCAGTACATAAATAACAGGCTGAGAGAGAAATTAATGAAATCACATCTTTCACAATAGCATCTTAAAAAATTAAATATTTTGGAATCAATCTAACAAAAGAAGTAAAAGATCTATACAGTAAAAATTATAATACTCTGAAAAAAGAGATTGAAGAGGATTTCAGAAAATGGAAACATATTCCTTGCTCATGGTTAGGAAGAAATAACATTGTGAAAATGGTGATACTCCCAAATTGTTGTACAGAGTCAATGCAATCCCAATTAAAATTCCATTAGTATACCTCACAGATCTAGAGAAAACATTCCTAAAATTGATCTAGAACCAGAAAAGGGCTAGAATGGGAAAAGCAATCCTGGGAAACAAAGGAAGGGCAGGAGGCATTACAATCCCTGACTTGAACTTATACTACAAAGCTACTGTGATAAAATCAGCATGGTACTGGAAAAAAAAAAAAAAACAGACCTGAAGATCAGTGGAACAGATTAGATGGAGACACAGTTATAAACACACTCAGCCATCTTATGTTTGACAAAGGAGCCAAATATGTTCACTGGAAGAAAGATAGCCTCTTTAATAAATAATGCTGAGAAAATTGGCTTTCCACATGTCAAAGACTAAAACAAGACCCATGTCTCTCATCTTCAACTAACCTAGCCAAAATGGATCAAAGATCTAGGCATTAAACAGAAAGACTAAATCTACTGGAAGAGAGAATAGGTAAAAATCTTGAAGGCAGGAGTAGGCAGAGAATTCATGAACAAAAACCAAACTGCACAGGAAATACTGAAAAGAATCAGTAACTGGGATTTCATCTTTTGAAAAGTTTTTGCACATCAAAAGAAATCAACAATAGAGTAAAAAGAAAACACACAAATTGGAAAGAAATTTTAGCCAACTGCCCTTCAGACAAATGATTTCTATCTAGAATATATAAAAACTTTTTAAAAAATCAGACCCCCATAATTCAAAGGCCCAATCCAAAAATGAGCATCTGAGATGAACATATACTTCTGAGATGAAGAAATACTAATGGTGAATAAATACATGAAAAAATGTTCAACTTCATTATTCTTTCAAGAAATGCAAATTAAACAACTTTGAGATTCCCTCTCACTCCACAAAGAATGGCTATCAACAAGAAATCAACCAATAGCAAATACTAGATAGGCTGCATGGAAAAAAGAATGCTTCTCCCCTGATGGTAGCACTGTAGACTGGTAAAACCACTGTGGAAATCAGTGTGGAGATCCCTCACAAAACTAGGATTAGGACTTCCACTTCACCCAGCTATTCCCCTTCTGGGTATTTTCCCAGAAGAGTTAAAACATCATACCACAGCAATATATGTGCAGCCATCCTTATTGCAGCACAATTTATGATAGCTAAACCTCGGAAACAACCCAAATGCCCATCAACTGAGGAATGGAAAAAAAAAAGATGTGGTATTTTTATGCAATGGAGTATTACTCAGCTACAAAAAAGATAAACTCAAGGTTTTTATAGGTCAATTGATACGACTAGAAACCATACTCATAAGTAAAATAAATCAGACCCACATGTGTAAACATCCTACTGTCTCTCTGGTGTAGGAACCAGAAAGAGTAAATAAGACCAAAAATGTATGATAGATGATATGAAAGGGAAAGTAATTGCTCAAAGAAAGGAACAAATGGGATGAAGGAAGGAAGAAAATATGAAGACACAAATGTGTGTGTGTGTGTGTGTGTGTGTGTGTGCGTGTGTGTGTGCGTGTGTGCGTGTGTGTATAGGAAAGCTGTACTGCTTATCTGGCAAATTATTGAAAGGAAAAGTTCATGCTAAAAATAGTTCGGGGCTGGGGATATAGCTCAGTGGAATAAGTGCTTGCCTGGCAAGCACAAGGTCCTGAGTTCGATCCCTAGTGCCTCAAAAAAAAAAAAAAAGTTCATATTTTGACCAATTTTGCATGCTTATATCTGGTAATCTGAGCAACTGATTTGAAGACAACTGTATACAATAGAGCAACCATTGGTGAATTCCTACCATCCTGTCTAGTGAAACTCTGTATCATTTCTATTGTTTTATTTAATGATTTTTAAATTCTCTTTAATGGTTTGAACAATCTACCATTCTTGTATCTGGTAATAAGAGCAACTTAGTTGAAGATAACAATATGTAATGTAACAGCCACTGTAAATTCCTATCATTTTGTTTTGAAACCCTGTATCATTTTTAATGTTCTTGCTTTGTGTCATTTGTGTGTGTGATGTTGGTATTTTGCCACTGTTCTGTTTTTTCACTACACTCTTTAAAATAAAAAAATTATTTTACAAGTTTCCCAGACTGAAAGTGCCATAATCGCTACAGCTTTCAAAGAGCTAAGTCAGCCCTGTAAACAACTGGTTGGTTTTCCTGACCTGGATGTTGATTTAGTATTGCTGTGCTTTTCCCTGTCTCTCAGCTTTGAAGAGAGGAAAAAAGTCTTAGTTGGGTCTGGGATTCTTACATTAAGTCCTGTTATAGGGCTTAAAAAATACACCTGAGCAATAGCTCTCCATTTCAAGGCTTCAGTTTCTGGTTCTCAAATTGCCTAATACAGTAATTTGGCCATTACTCCAAAGTAGAGTAGACATATGCACCAGAAACCTTTCATCCCAAGAAAGCCTCAGTTGCTGTTTATATTCTGGAGAATCCCGAGGGCATATTGCCTTTGTTCTCCTTGGGAGAAGTTGTCTTTGTCCTGGAGTTAAGATATACCCGAGACAAATCACCTTTTGTTGAGAAATTTGACCCTTGTTTTGGGTCACCGTATGATTTTGCTGGAAAACTAAGAGTCTTAATGGTGTTCTTATAAGATAGTTCTTTCATGGGGATACAAATAAAGAAGTCATTTACATACTGTAATAGGACTTCTCTTTTGAATTTTAGGTCTCACAGGTCTTGAGCTAAAGCCCTTGCAAAGAAGTAGGGGCTCTTTCTGAAGCTCTAGGGCAAGACAATCCCAGTATACTACTGGTGAAATCGTATTAATTGATCCTCCAACCAAATGAAAAAAATATAGGAGATATGATCCACAGAAATAGAAAATAAGGCATATTTGAGATCAAGGACAGAGAATCATTTAGCGTCTCCAGGGGATCTGTATTAATAGAGTATAGAGGTTTGCTACTAATGGGTGAGTAGGTACCACTGCCTCATTTATGGCTCTGATGTCTTGTACTAGACAATATTTTCCTGATGGCTTGATTACTAGTAATATGGGTGTATTGCATGAGGGAGGCATGGCACCAGCAATACTACAGCCAAAAACTTATCAATAATGAGATTTAGCCCCAGGCTTGCTTTTGTTCTCTAAAAAATGCTGTTTTCTGTAAGGATATAGATTAGAATCTTTTAGTTGCATGATTACTAGAGTGCCCTTGACAGCACTATCCTGGGTGGAAATCATGTCATCTTCAAGGATCTGCTTCTGGCAGAGAAATTAGGGTCTGTCAGATCAGGCTGGTTGGCTCTCTAGCAACTAGGACATGGGTTGCCAGGGGTTTGAGTATCGAGTGGCTCTGAGTAGGAAGAGTATGTCTCTTCGTTATTAGTATGTGGCACTCAGGTAGCATCATAAAGGCAGCTTGGAAAATGAAATCTTGCAAATGGCACTTCATAGTATGGGTAAATAAACTGGCCAATTAACATCCTTAAGGGATACCACAACTTTACAAAGGGATGAAAGCCCACACCAATAGAAACTAGAACTGAATACATCACACCAGTATCACAGAGGAATATAATCTATTTTCTCACAATATCTGAAGTTACCTGAGCCTCCTATGAAGTAATTATGACTCTCTTGTTTGGAAACTTTGCATGCTGCAAAAGGCAGGATACCCACTCACTATCCAGGCCTTCTTCCCCATCTACCATGGTGAGGGATGAACTCATTCCTCTCTGAGAATGAGGGCAACCCTCTTCCAGTGCCAACGGTCTGTTTCCACATTCTCAGAGGTCCAACAAGGACCAAATGGTTTCTGCAGGATTCCTTTGCCTGGCACCATGTACACTTGCACTTGAAGCACTCTGGCTTGCTTCCCTCACTCTTTAGATTACCTCAGATTTGCCTACTGCTGTGGTCTTATTTGTGAGCCTTATCAAGTAGGGTGAGCATGGCTTTAGCCTGCCTTCTTATCCAGCTCTCATTTCTCCCCTAATTCATCAGTTACTGAATAGCAAATAAGCTTTATCAATCAATAGCCTTATTTCAGTTTATGGGCCAAGTTGGTTTCGGACGACCTTCTAAAAGTCTAGAGCACACTGACTAATAAAATAGTGTCTTAGCATAGTCTAACCTTCTCTAGATTCAGAGTCTAAATTAGTATATTTACAGTGCCTCTTCCAGCTGAGGCTGAAAAGCAACTGGGGTCCCATTGGGACCTTGCCTAATAGGCCTGAGTATTAGAGTTCACAGATTGGGCATCCCTTGCTGCAAACCAGCTAAAATGGCCTTGATGTATAATTTTATTTGGCTTCTCCACCCCTTGTTTTATAATTCCTATAGTGAATTGAGAACTGGTGGTCAATGTACAACCCCCAGCTGAAATGAGTAAGCATGGTGGTGGGTGTGGGAGGCCCACCTGGGGATTGCTGCCAGCAGCATAAGAGGCAGAACTGGAGAAGGGAAGCTGTTGGGAGCTGAAAGAGGCTGTTGGGAGCTGGTCTTAGAAGCTGTAAGGAGCTGTTGGTTGTTCTGGAGGAGCTCATCGTGCTGGCTTTCCTGATTAACTTGATTGTTTTCATCCTCTGAGGAGCTCGGGACCACACTGCACTGAGAATGGCTTTGGTTCACTTTGTGGGAGCTCTGGTCCTCACTTTGAGTATTGCTTCCTGATGCATGGGAGAATCTTGCTGTGTTGGCTTTCCTGATGGGAACTCAGCCATCTCGATCATCGGAGGATCATGGGACTTCACTGTTGTTGAGGATGGCTGTGGTACCTTTTAGGGGAGCTCTGTTTCTTCTCAGTGTCGCTTCCTGGCTCCAGGGCAGATCTCTCAGCCTGCTAGCATAGATCCTTCATCCTGCTGGCACAGGCTTCCTAGATTCCACCACTGATCTTTGTGTCTTCCAGGCACAGATGCATGAAACAGCCCTGCATGAGATAGTTATGGGCTCTGGGCCTCCAGTTGGACTTGTGGGAGGCATTGTTATGAGCTCTAGGTATTCAGCTGGACTCATGCAGGACATTTCCGTGGGATCCAGGCCCTCAGCTGGATTCCTTGGTGTTAATGTGTGGACAGATTTCCTGTACTCTTTTGAATACCATTCTTTGGGCGACTATTATAAATAACCTTATAATATATGTGTCCTGTATTACATTGTTTCACCTTGCAAAATAAGCACCAAACCATAACAATCCCATTCAGGCCCCTCTTGCAATGCAAATGATGAAACTGTTTTGTGGTTTTCAGAAGTTGAAGCAGCCAAGTCTTATCACTGATCCTTGGGATCCAGCAGGCCTGTCCCTGGGTCAGTCTCCATTAGTAGGGATCCAGCAGGGATTCCCCTGCAAATTCTGTCCTGTTCGCCTCTAGTAGAGATGAACCCTTGAGGGCTGAATGACTCCAGCATTAGGTGAGCACCAGGGCAACTTCCTTTGCACCCATTGTATTTCCCGCTATAAATACAACTCATCGTCTGCTGGATGACATACTGGCTGGATGTAACTTGTGCAATTAGAAAGGAAATAGAGCCTATTCTTAGAAAAAGCTCAAATAAAGCTAGATCAAGCCACAAAGCATACACAGATGGTGACAAAATCTGAATAATACAGACACTACATAAATTTAATCAGAAGATTCAAGTTGCTTATCCTTTCAGATAGCACCATAAACTTTAAGCCATAGGTATCACAACAAATCAAATTTTAGTAAAAATGAGAGCACTTGGTGTCTTATTCAGGGTCCTATTTATGCATTAGTCATATTATGCCTTGATGTGCGATGGAGCCCTTGAGCCATTGGCTTGCCTGAGCGTGCTGTGGCCATGCTCTGGGGAGATGCATGACAGCAGCAGTATATCTGGAAGATTTGGTGTGGGCCATCGTCGAGGGGCGTGAACTCAACAGCCTCTGTTTTAAGCTTTTTGCCTCCATTTTGTGCTGTTGTCCTCACTGCTCAACAGCATCCTAATTTCCGTCCCACTTCTTTCTCACAGTTACTGAGAGACATAGGTACCTGCTCTGCAGTGTCCATTCTTCCCTTCTCCCATCCTAGCACAGCTCAGATGTTTTGCTGATTCCATCTTCTTTTTTGTAATCAAAGTACCTGATTACAATAGATTCATGTCAATTTTTTTATTGTTTCACATATGTACTACTTTCATAGATGTTCATTTTCCTTTGATTTCAGAAGTTCTGCTTGAGATCTCTATATTTCTCCCTAAAGTAATAATACAGCATTCCTATTTATCCAGTGCACAGCTACTTAGTAAATATTCACAAGTGTCTTAGAATGAGAACTGGGAAAGCATTATCAGTTATTCTTGTCCTAGAGTTTCAGGGCTCCTAATCCTGGGTGCACACCTTCCTCAACAACTGCGGCGTTTGGGGTCTAAATTTATCTCAGATCAATATGGACTGGGAAATACTACTGAGGCTACATCTCACCCTCCTGAAGACATCCTTGACTTCATTTGATTCTTCTCTCTTCATTTATTTTGACATCTTCTGAACTGTCCTTGCACAGAGCCTGCAGACTATGACTCCAACAGTGCAGCTTATTACTGTAACTCTATCTGCTTACAGTCTAATGATTACCTGGCAAGACCTGGCCTCCCCATGACAGGCTCTATCACCTCCCATCAGGAGTCTAGCTTTGCAAAGTCACTTTGACCCCTCTGCACTGGATACCATAGAGAGACAAACACTGAAATCACAATGGTGGTAAGATCTTTCTCACCAGTGCATATTCTTCATGTGTGGTAATTATGTTTCTAACAACATAAATTTGTAATTCAGAGACAGGAAGTAGAGGCTATACTTATTGAGATTCCAAAAGTCACAGCAAAATTTATACATTGACTTTGAAACAATATAAGAAATAAGAAACAAGGCCAAAAGGAAAACAGGAGTAAGATGCAATTTTTTTTTATTTTATGAAAAAAGCCCACAAAATTTCCAAACAAAATAGTAGCAGAATACCAATACTTAATTCATTGTGTATATTTATCTTCAAAGTAGTTGCACAGAGTATAAGATATAGCCATAAAAAATTCTCCAAATATTAGCACAAACCTTTATTTTCAGTAAATAAGACCAACTAGTGCTTTACCTATTTTGTATTTCAATTCCTTTTCCCTTCTTTCCTTCTGCTCTTTCCCACCCTAAGTACTCTTTCTATGTAAACAATTCTTGCCACTTCAAAATATCCAAAAATGGGCATGTGAGATAAATATACACTTCTCAGATGATGAAATACAAACAGCAAATAAATATAGGAATAATGTTCAACATTAATGGTCATTCAAGGGATGCAAATTAAAATAACCTTGAGATTCTATCTCACTCCAGAAAGAATGGCTACCATCTAGAAATTGACTAACAGTAAATGTTGGAAGGGCAGTGGGGAAAAAGGAATCATTCTCCACTGTTGGTGGGAGTGTAGCTGGGCGTACAACTGTGGAAATCAGTATGGAGATTCCTCAAAGAATTAGGATTAAGATGCAAATTTTATGCTTTCTTACACTGAGATCTTAGTCTTAGATATCTCGTTGAGCTGGTAGATGTCACTTCTAGAAAGAATGAGAAATGTCATCTTCTACCTGCCAATTCCACTTTCCTTGTTGTCATTACTAGTAGTGTAGTTCAAATTTTCTAATGCATTTCCAAATCTTGTAGTACAAGATTTCTTAAGAAATTCAAAAAACTGAACATATATGAAAGTTATGTGTCCATTCCACTGCTGATTCCTAGAAAGACCCAAGGATGCCAGTGTCTCATTAAACTATTAAAAGTTATTTTACTTGTAAATATGTATTTTTACAGATAATAATGTCATGTATAATACTGATGCAACTATATATATATATATATATATATATATATATATATTATTTGGGACATTTTTACTTCACTTTTTATTTTAATTTTTTTATGCTTTGTAGTTTTTTTAAGACAAAAGAACCAAAATAACACAGAAACAATACAGAAAATACCAAGTTATAGTTTCTTTTAAATTTACAATACCCTCAAGATCATTTTATACTTAGTGAAATAGAGATCCACTCTCATTTCATTTTCTGTATTCTAATATCAGCAAATAATAAAATTTGTATTATCAATTTATGCAGATGACATTGAAATAATTTCCAATTTTTGCAATTGAAAGCAATATCTCAATGAATTTCTCCTTGTGTATGTATTTTGTTGTAACCATGTGTTTCTTAAAAATGAATTTTATCTGTCAACAGGTACAGGCATGGTCCAGACACACATACACTCCAATAAGCAACTTTTACATTTAAAATTATGCTAAATGAAAATGAAAAACATGTGCTCCAGAATATACAAACACATACATCCATAATTTATAATTTTCTTAAAAGAAGAGCAATGTTTACTTAAAAAGTGAGCCAAAGGATTTTAAAGTATTAGCAAGAAATTTACCAGGAGTACACAATACTACAATGTTACCTTTACCCATGGTATTCAAGGCTCGTGTAATAAACAGGTAATTATCGCTTTTCTGTAGCTTTGACTGTATTCTTCAACTGCTTTAACTCTTCATTCATTGCCTCAGATTACATCTTGAATCCTCCTCTATGCAAATCCATTTGTACCTAAAATAAATAAATGAAAATTGTGAGGGAAGTACTTTGTATAATACTGCTATTTTAAGAGTGACATTTCATTAAAAACTTTGTCAAACTGCATTTATAAGTACAAATGATTTTGCAATTATCACAAAATAAGTAACAATATTATCTGAACTGGATCAGATATTGTGAGAAGGAAGCATAGTTCAGTTTTATTAATATTCATTCAACATTCAGTCCTGCTGTACTGAAGTATAAGAACAGGTTGTGTTCTTACCAAATGAAATATCTTGGTCTGATTCTCAGTTCCTTTTAAGTAGCATGGTAATAATATAGTGATGGTGGAAATTTGTCAGCCTGTCTAGAAATTTGGTATATAATTTCCAGATAGACAAGGAGAGCATTCTGAGTTCATAAGCTAACACCTGCAGGCTGTCCACATGGGGTGTTGTGGTTTATAGGTAAAATATCCCCTCAAAATACACGTGTGTGGAAGCAGATTGTCTCATTGTGGTGCTACACTCATCAGTGGATGCATCTGTTGTGTTCAGTAGCTGAATACCCTGTGAAGGAGGCAAGGCCTGGTCAGAGGCGGATCACCATTCTTCCCCTTCCTGGCTGCAAAAGGTTGAGTATCTTTCCCTTCCCCACGCTTCTGTGCCATGCTACTTATGAATTGGAGCTAACCAACTATGGACTGAAACCATCAGCCAAAATAAAGCGCTCTTTCTGTAAGTTGTGGATGTTTCATCCAAAAGATAGGAAAGGAAATAAGACACTCATAAATAACCAGTAAGTTTATTGACAGAAGTTGTCAGGACACTGTGATTTTTAAGTCTGAACATTTCTTAGAGTTTTATGGCAAAATATATCTACCTCTTTGGATCTTTGGGTATTTAGATGGTAGTAGAACCCTGACAATATTGGTCTTCTTAATGCAATCCATTACTATTGATGTTGGCTAAAGGTAGTTGGAAAATGTAATTAATCAGGCCCACATGAGATCATTTTATAAAATCTCAAACAACAATATAAAAATTATTCATATTCTCCAAGGAATTAATCAAAGGAACTATAGGAGCCATGATAATGTGAATTATTTAGATTCTACATATGGAACAAATTCAAAGGATCATCTTTGACACAAACACAGCCAAAGACCCACAGCTTTATCAAATTATAGACACCAAATGGTGATGGTCCCTCCTTCCATGAACTGGATATCACCCCCACCATCCTGCAAGGGTACCAGGGACAGCAGACACTACTGAGCCGAGGCATACTCACCTTCAGTTGTTGCTCCAACATCATTTTCTGATCTCTAAGGAGGTTGTCTGTCTCCAACCTTAGCTTCTTTTCCAGTTGCTCCATGTTCTCCTTGTGAGTCCTCTCTAGAGCTGCTCTCTTTTGCTGTTCCTCCTGTATTTTCACTGTTAAAATTTCCCATTCCCTCTCAGCTGCCTCCTTCTTGGCATTCTCCACTGTGCCAGGGAAAATTTAAAAAGGAAGAAACAAAAGTGAAAACTATTTCTATTATCCCGAGCTCAGAGAACAAGGCAAATCTGAAAGGTAGCACTGGAAAATCACAGAATTCTCACTGCTCTGTGCTGTCCAGAACATGATTCAGAACACAATGAAAAATGGACTTTCCTTGTAGATGACACAAAACTACAGCTCCCCTCTATTTTCCACATTCATCAACATGCACTTTCCACAGAAGGAAAGATGCTACACACTGGGGAAGATATTTTGTTGTATCTAAAAACATCATTGAGGAAAGCTACCCACACTTGGGAGCTGCCTGAGCCTTGCATGTTTACCTGCGATGGCCCTTTCCCTGTCAGTGAGAGCTTTGTCTGACTTCAGGATGGATTCCTCTATTGCTGCCTGTGACTGCAGGAACCTTTTCAGTGCCTCTCCTGCCTGTGAAACCAAGAAAGAGCAAATAACTTACCACTGGGAGAAGAGTTCTGCAAAATAAATGTATACACATCGTTCTGCTTCATGGACAAATTTCTAGTGGCTCTCTACAAGGGAATCAAGCTCCTCAGCGTCACCAGAGATCCTCTATACCTCCTGCTTCCTATTTCCCTCCCTGTATGCTTCTTCCAGGGTACCTTCCTGCCACCTGCTCTAAGTTCTGGCCAGTCAGAGTTATGTGCAGTTGTGTGAACTACAACCGCTGGTGCTTTTGTGTATTATCTTCCAAGGATAAAAACTATCTCCTAATTAAAAAAAAACTATACCTCTGTGTTCCTCCTACTAGTTCTATCTTCAGGAAAGTTTTTATTATATATCAGGGCTTCTCATTACAAAAGTAAAAATATTTCTATAAGAGGTTATATCACTTCAAGCTAGATTAAAATGCCTAGGAAAGAATTTACCATTAAGTGCATAAGCAATAACAGTTCATTATGTTCATTAACACTCCCTCTGTAGCCCATTCTCATTGACTGGTAAGTAATGTCACTGAATATGCAAATCATAACCTACTCCTCACCTTGACTCCCTTCCTAGGCACTTGGCAATAGTCCTCTTCAATCTTTCTCCTTGCTTCCATGTATAGCTGGTGCCCTCCAGGAACACAGAAACGGCCTGCTGAAATGCTTTCCATTAAGTCTTGACAGCAAATTCAGTTCTTTCTGGCAGTGTCGACCAGATTCCTCTTCATTCTTCAGCAAGAAATCCTCCTTCTTATTCTCTACTGTTTTCTGCAATACAGATGTACAGAGATGTCACCAGACGGACCTCTCAGAGAGGAAATAAAATTCCAGAGGACCTTGTAGGAGCATCAACCTGTTTTTCATAAGAAAATATTCTGTTTAAGTAAGATGTAGGGTGAATGAGGATTCATAAGCTTGACTTATTCAAAATGCCTAAAACTCTCTACAAGTCTATGAGAAACTTTTGTACCTTCCTAGGCCACAAGATCCTCATCCGTGAAATGAAGGGATGGTGTGCTACAATCTCCATGGTTTCTTTTTCTAATTCCATTTTGTTAGCACATGTCGGCAGTACATGATGTTTACATTCATCTTAGAGAGCAAGTCCGGGTACATAATCCACCTTGGATCTTTCTACTCTCTTTCCCCTCCCTACCCTCATCCCTCCCTCTGTACATAGATCCCATTTTCCCATTTTCATTATTATTGCTTTCCAATCATGTTTATGGTGTATAATAGTTACATTCACCATCAGTGTCTGGTCCACATACAGGACACATCTTATGTTTTTACTTCCCTTGTCCACCCCTTCTATGGCACTGTGTCCATGGTTCTACCTTGAAGTACACAGTACACAAGAAAAAGCAATATGGTGAAACAACAGGGTACAGTTAGGTCTGGGAGGAGAAATTTAGTTGCTAGCAATGGGCGAATGTACACTGAAAAAGCAAACACCTTTGCAACAATTTGAGCATGCTCTGGGCAGCTCTGCGGTCCTAAGAAGTACTTATTGGAATCCACCATAAGAATTGAGGAGGACATCTATACTGATTATGCTTCAGTCATCCAGAGAAACTGCTGCGTAATATGCCTGAGATTTGGGGTTAGAGGAAGAATATGAAGTTTTAGAGACCCCATTCCCAATGAGAATCCAAAATGTTTTGTGTTGAATGAAAGATGAACCATGAGTTTAAATGCACTCAGCTCTGGGCATCACTCTTCAATGGAAAGTACTGAATAAGAAACGGTACCAAAAAAACATACAGAATGTAATCACTGTGTATAGCAACCATGTGATAATAGAAACAGAAGAAAAATGAGACTCAGTACCACCAGCTGCTTCTGGAATATCCCATTTTCATCCTTGAAGGACCACTCCATAAAGACTGCGATGGCCTCTTTCTCACAGGTGATGTGCTCGTCCAGCAGCTCTTGGAGCGTGTCTGTGGGGAGCCGCACTCGCTGGGCCATCTGCTTTCTGTAGTGGTCAGCGGCCTTCTGCACAGCTGCTGCGTCCTCACGCTGGGCCAGAGTGGTCACTGTGGTCTCCAAGCAGGACACCGCCCCACTGTTGATGGCCTTCACATAGGTCTCCACCAGATACCCCAGCCCTGAAGGATACACAAATTTTAGGGGATAAATAGGAAAGTTATAATTAAAAGGAATCCAAGATTGTGAGACTATACTTCTAAACTCTTTTTCTTTCTCTCTCTCTCTCTTAGACAGACAGACAGACAGACACACAGACACACACAGACACACACACACACACACACACACAGCATAGTTACCTGACCTACCTCATTTTGTCATTACCTTCACCCTTCTACTAACATCTAAATGTATGTGGTTCTCCAAATCAGTTAAACAAAAACCTTACTATCAGTATCTAGCTTCATCTAATATTCTAAAGTATACCCAGAAAATAATTCCCCTTTAAAATTCAAAGAAAAACAGATTATATAAGTACTAATAAGGCAAGCTACCTCACGCTATATTTGCTTCTAATTCTGAGGTGTCCAGTGGATGTTCAGGGACTTAGAGGGTAATATTTATATTTGGACTGCTTCAAACTTTAATATACACTTTCTAGTCTCCTTGCAAAGAAAAATTCACATGTAGGACTTCCCTGAGAAAATTGTAGATATCTATTTTCAGACAAAGCTTGTCATTTTTATTATTAATGTGGAATTTTTTCCGAGATGTAGAACCCACACTTACCTCCAACAAAGTGTACAGTTTAAGAGAAATTTGTAAACCCCAGTAAAATAATAATGTTATGTACATTTTTAGAGAGAATGACTATATACACATCATAGCTATACACACAATTGAACAAAAATAATGACAGCACAATAGATAACGTATTCAACATGCATGCTTCTGCACAGCAATGTAGAAAGAAGACTCACGATTCCCAGTGACCATAATTCCCTCTCTGAGAGTCTTGATCTTTTCACGAGTGAAGACATAAGAACAGAAACTCTTCGTTTGTTCCAGGAATTTAGGATCCAGTTGGTCTTCTCGGGCATTCTCAATATTGGCGAGGAGGTTTTTGTCATTTGTTGGCCGGTCAAAGACAAAGCACTTCCGACTCGGAAAGAAATTGCGAATGCTCTCCCTAACACGATTAGATGCTTGTGCACTGGGATTCTCACCTAAGAAGTGTGAAAACAGAATAAAGTGGCAATAGTCTTGGGCTTAAGAGAGTAAAGATTTTTTCCCCCAGAGTTTCCATAGCTTTCAGGGTTCTGTATCTACACAGTGCCTTTATCATAAACACTGAATAATTATTTGCACATCAAACTGGTACCAGTAATATAAATGGCATGATATTTGAAGCGACATCTTGCTCCAGTGAAAACAGAAAGTTTGGCTGGTATCCCAAGATCTGAATTTGGCAGCAAGTATAGAGTAGTTATTTATGTGATGTTCACTGATTGAAGAAAAAGTCAAATGTATATTTCTAGTCTACTAAATCCAAATATTGAAAGTGAACCAAAAATGAGACAGACTAATAGGCAATAAGGGAATAATCATACCACTATTAAGGATGTTATTATCTTTCTATTTAAAGAAAATAGCTTTGATGCCAGAAATATTTGATTTAAAAGTCTGAATGTATAGTAATAAAGAATAAAACAGTGGATGCTAGGAGTGTGAAAGAAAGGAGAAAGATGTAGGTCAGAGGACAGTAAGTATGACATGTAGAGGATGTGTAAGTCTAGAAATTTAATATCAAAATGAAGTTAGAATTAACAAAACTATTAAGGATTATTAGAATAAGTCAATTTTAGATGTATCATCACAAAAATAGCTATGTGAGATGATAGATACCTCATCTGCTACATAACAATTGTACATCTATACATATCCCATGCCATGTAAACATCAAAAAAGAGGGGTTCAGGATGGGGATGTAGCTCAGTGGCACAGTGCCTGCCAGGCAAGCATGGGATCACGAATTTAATTCCCAGAACCAAAACAAGAAAAAAGAAGTCTCAAAAAAGAGGTTTTAAAAAATGTTTTACATAGTATTGAATATCTTTATCAAAAACCTTCAGATATCAATTAAAATATGCTTTTAAAATAATCACTACTATTCTATAAAGTCTGAGATAAAGGACTATAATTGAATTGACAATTTGTTTTTTGCCAATTATTCAATGATTGTATTGAGAAATGATATATTACAAAACTGAAAGAATTAAAAAGTAAATCCAAACTGATAATTTTACAAGATCTCTTTGGATAAACATGTTGGTAAGTTACAAATAATTTATATCTTCACTCATATAATTTCTTTTGAAATGATAGTAAGAATAAACATGCTAGAATTAAGAGAAATCTTTCTTATCTATATAAAATAAAACAAATGCCATGGTAATCCTGTAAATATTGAAAAGGCAAAAGATGAAAAGAATACTTCTTCAGTTTACTTAGGGCATACAATTATTTTGTATGCTCCACTTTAGAAAGTTAAATTTCACTATTAAATACTAATAATCTTCCATGAGAAGAATAACACCTGTGTGAAATGCAGTCACACAGTAAGATGGGTTTTGTATTGTGATATGATGCCACTAAGCTATATTCCCAGCCCCAAGAAAAGCTATTTTAAGGGCCTAATTGATTTTATTCATTCAAGAATTTTCCAAAATCATCTCCATTCCAATTTTGCTTTAATATACAGGAATTGCACGTCAAAAATCACACCCTCTAGGCTGGTTGGTATCACAAACAAACAACAAAAAAAACAGAAAACAATAGATGGTATAATATGGAGAAATGTATTCTAAGTGCTTTGCTATTAGGAATTTAAAATGTCTTACTATTATTATGAAAAAGAACATGGTAGTTCCACTAAAACATTAAGCAAAATTAGCCTTTGCTCTAATAATTGCACTACTGGGCATATACAGTGAGCACAGACACACACACACACACACACACACACACACACACAAATGGAAATCAAGATCTTGAACAGATATTTGTATACCAGTGATCATGACATTATTCATAATAGCCAAATGTGGAAATAAATTCAAAGCTCCGTTGACAGATGAATGAATTAACAGATTGTTTACATACATGCGGTACAGCACAAATCCAGCCAAAAAGTGGAGTGAAATTTTGGATTCCGCCTCCAACCCGATGAACCTCAAGGACAGAGTGCTAAGTGAAAGACACCAGACAGAAAGACAAATATGATGAGGAGGCTACCACAGATACACGCAGTCAGAAACTAGAAGGCTGGTTGTGATGCCCAGGAGGTGGAAGAAAGGGGCAAATTATAAGTTGTTTCTGCACGCAATGATGAAAAGTGCCAGAGGCCTTTTGTAGTTATCGTTGCACAATATGAATTCAAGGGGGATAAAAATATATAACAAATGTTCAAATTTTAAACTCTTATTACAAGCTGGGAATGGTAGCATACAGCTGTAATCCTAGCATCTGGGAGACTGAGGCAGGAAAATCACTGTGAGTGCAGCCTAGGCTACATAGTGAGTTCAAGCCCATTCTGATCTACACAGTGAGACCCTATCTCAAAAAATATAAAATAAAACAAAATCAATGAAATAAGACAAACATTTATTGTAGTAAAAGCCACATTGCCAACAATCCCTCTCAAATCAGTCAACCTCCTTTACACACTTATGCCATCACTCCTGCCACTTTCTAAGCAGTTCTGGAATCTCATCCATATCTTTACGAGGTGTGATGAAAGAAGCAGTGACTGCTGCTGCCAAGTGCTGTCTAATAACAAATCCAGCTCATGAAGCCATGACAGCGCGTCCTCATTCACCTTATTCACTACTCTGGCACCTTCCCTAAGTCAAATAACCATGAAAGTAAACACTCTGAATGGATTCAGGTCATGGAGGCAGCCACAACAGAACAACCAAAGACATTTAAACATTTCTAAATCTAATCATTTCATTACTTACATGTTACCATCCCAAAGTGTAAAATACAAAACCTGAAAAATATAGTGATCTGCTTCTCTGTGCTGTGCTGCTGCCATGACCTCCTTGGCTTCGGCGTAACATTCATCAGGAACATGGGTTATCCTGTAAGCTTCTGGACCAGTAACATTAGCAATAGCTTTTATGCTCTAGTGTCCAGCAGGTGGCCTATGAGCTTTTTTATCTCCTGGTTTAGAGCAATGATGGGAGTAGGAGCAAGAAGTGTAACCAAGAGGACCTACAGGAACGAGACTTATTTAATGCATGCAGGCTCCCTTCCAAAGGAGAAGGTCTGTGCACAGTGGTACAGGTCTGAAGTTCCAGCAACTTGTAAGGCACCGATGGGAAGACCACGTCAGCCCAGCTTAAGCACTGAGTTCCAGGACAGTCTGAGTAATGTGTTATATACATTATTCTTATTCTTATTCTCATTCTCATTCATATTCTCAAGACAAACAAAGACAGAACAAGACAAAGACAGAGAGAAATAGGCAGAGAAAGAGAGAGAAAGAAAGCCAGTATCACTGCTGGATGAACTTAAGTGAAAGACATGGAATTTTATGGTAATTTTTGAGGTAGGTGTTTAATATAAACTATTAAGTGTTATGAGTATAATTATTCCATGGATCTCCTGGCACATCTTTGATAGCCATTACTTATAAAGATTTTCCAAGATATATGTGTACTTTTCATGATCAGAATATGTATGTATCATATTCTATTCCAATGTCACAAATATTCACTTCATTACAGTATGCCAAATATTCAAAATGAATCTAGTATCTTAAAAATATCAGCTTGGTCACTTCCTTGTGTGGACTTAAACAAGGAGTTTCCTCTAATTTAGCCTAAAGTTTGGGGGGAAATTAAAGGGCTAATGTGAGCAAAATTGTAAAAACACCTGAAGATTCTTAGGCTAATTAAAGGGACAATACACACTTATACCTTAGCATAGAATGCATTAGAAGGTAGAATTTGTTGAGTTAAATGGAAAATAAACTTTAATAATTATAATACACAAATGTTCTATCAGAGTATATATTTCAACAAAACCACTATGCTGTAAGTTACTCAGAAAAAAAGCTACACATAAATTTCTCACTAGAGCAGCACAGTAGTCAAGCTCAAACTCAGCATTTCTATACAACCTGCACTGGTCAGCTTCCTCAGATGAATGTATCTGAAGCACAAACCCCAGCACCTGCCTTACCATTCCTGTAATTGTGTGATCCCATCTCTACAGGAAGGACCAAAGGAATCTCTAGGACAATTAGACTCTTACTATAAGCAACGTATAAATGTCCCTGCTTTCTTAGCTATGGATGAGCTACAGAACTTTTAACTTTGCATTAAACAAGTACATCTGTTAGATCTTTTCCAGGAATGATGTTCAAACTTGGATATACATAAGATTCGTTCAAAGAGATGGTTGATTCTTATGATTCTGACTCTAGGCCTAAAAAAATCTATATATTAACAAGTACCACAGGTGAGTCAGCTGTCCCCATTGGAAGGGGGACCATCTTACACAAAGAGTCTTGACTATGTTGTTATTTTAAACTTATTTTTAACTAATGAAATTCAATTACAACTAAATTTATTTCTACATGGATAGAGCTTTTGTATTGAAGTTAACTGAAGTTGGCCTATAAGAAACATGGTCTTTCTAAATCTCTCCTTATTAAAATTATAAGCTGCTGGAGAGTGGCCTTGTTCCCTGTATCCCAGAGCTACTGCAGGGGCTGAGACAGGCAGGCAGACATCTGCCCAGGGCTCTCCCTGCTCCACTTCCTGCAGCTCTGAGCTGAGCAGTGAGCAGCATATCTGTGGGCTTTGTGTGTCTGGCTGTCACCTCCCAGCTGTCTGGAAAACAAGGAAACTGAGCTTTATAGAGGTAAAGGCAGCCACAGACCTCTGCAGGTCAGACTACAGGAAACCTGCCCTTCCGGCCCTTTCCTCAGCTGCCAGAAATCAGCAATCAGCAATCAGAAATCACATCAAGGTCAGGACTAAGTTTGGGCACAATAGCAGTGGACATACCTGTTTCCCAGCACTGCAGACCCAAGGACAGTTCTCAGCTGCTTCTTGTCACTGCTTGGCCTCCTGCACTTCTCGGCTCCTCCTCCATATATGAGAAAATAAACAAAAACAGTAAAGAAGTTACCCCTTCCACAAATGGGCTCCTGCACTAAAATTGAAATTCAAAGTACAGTAATTCACATTCATATTCTAAAATAAGAAATTATGTTCACCCCGTGGTAAATAAAAAATTGCTAAGCACATTGAGGAGATAAAAGAGTAAAGAAGGATTTTTACTCACAGCGATTAAGGAGAGCACTGGGGATACTTTCAAAGCAGTGCTTAATTTATTGGGGAGACTAATGCATATTCATGAAAGTTGTTAACACATGCAGAGGCAGGCACACTTCTGAGCATGCTTAGTGAAAATATCACACTATTTCTTAATCCATTAACCATCTTAATCCATCACATGGTTAAAGATGGTATATAAGGGGTAACATTTGCTCTTGGCTCTTTAGGACCATGACTGGGCAATTATGACTAGTTGAAACAATTCATTGGGGTTTCTGAAGAAATAGCAGCTGCTTTTCAAGGTCCTCGCTCAGCTTCTTCTCACAGGTCTCTGTTCCTAAAACTTCCTGCCCACCAGTTACCGCTGTCAAACACCAGCAGAGGCAAGTGTGAGACTTGTGAGTACAGCTTGAGGGAGGATGTGTAGAGCAGAAATGAGAGTGAGAGGAAGTACAAAAGGTCTCAGTTACTCCGGAGTCACCTGGGTAAGCACATTCACACCCCTTCTCTTCTGTCCTCCTCGTCTTGGAAGGTCTCCCCAGTTCCCTTCTGGCACATCTCACCAGTGGCTGCAGCATCCTTGCACACGGGAAAACAGAACATATGTGGCACAAAGACAAGCAAAGTTACATAAACCGCGACTACTTCAAGCATGTTTCTCTTAGCAGAAAGTCCTGGGTGTTTTTCTAAAGAAGGACGTTTGATGTTTTTTAACAAATGTTCCCCAATATAGGGAATATTAAACACGTAGTTGATCAATAATACAAGACTCAGAAAGCAATGACAAGTAAAGATAAAAATGAACAACCTTTCACTGTACCATCTAGAGGTATTCACTGCTGATGTTTTATTCCATATTCTTATGCTTCACTAAGACACAGAACCTCTCCTAACGTCAGTAGCCACTTTGTACAGAAATGAAGCCAACTGGCACAATTTCAAAGGCACAGTTCGGGTCAGTGAGGAAGTGAGCATCAAAGTTTGTGGAGTAAAAAGAATAATAAAGTGCAGAGTGGGACAATGGCAGGTGAGGCAGGAAATGCCTGAGAAGGCCAGGCTGTGTGGGGCAGAGGGCATTCTCCTCCTCCTTCTGCCTCCTCACCAACTCCCTTCCCTGTGATACATTTTTCATAAGACAGCAAATAGTAATACTTCAAACCTCAGAGTCTGCATTGCAACTACTCATCTGGAGCATCCAGAGACAGCAGGCAAGTGAATGGGCTCCTGCAAAGGGTTTTCACATACAGACCCTGGGCATCTCTGACCTATCAGCTGTAGACTGTGGACACTTGGTTTAGCGTGTGTGGTGCTACAACCTGCAGAGGATTATCCTCACTCCAGCTCTCAGTGTCTTACAGGTTATTGGATCCATTCCAGAATGTACACATGAGTGCCTACTTCTAAAATCGTTAGGGCCAAACATGTAAAACATCTTAACTTTTTTGAGCAGACAAGGAGGCCTGACTCCACTCAACTGTTTTTCATTCATGGGAGTTGTTATTGAGGTGCCTGGGCCATAAACATCTGCATCACCAAATATCTAACTCCCACAGCACATGGATAAGTCAAAGATAACTGAGTGAAGATGTAACAAAGAGGTAATACAGGACAGTCTGCTTTATTTGGGGGACACCTAGTCAGGCCTGCCAGCCCGCGAGTGAGCTAGGGAGCCCAAGATTTGAGCACATAGCATGTGCCTCTAGCTAGACTGAGTCAGGTGGGCCAAGGTAAAGTTTGTGAAGACCTGGTAGTGGGATTTCTGTCCACTCTAATCACAAGCTAAGAAACAATGCACTTGCCATTCATGTTTCACAAGGCTCTACTTCAGTAGGCAGAGCTTGTAGGTGCTGCTGTTGTGATTATTGAAAAAGTTAATTTATTCAGTAATATGGGAATGATTGCATTTTCCCGTGGAAACTGATTTTTAATCATAATGCAATCTATTGTAAATTATTGATAATAAAATAAAGTACATAGAAACCTATAATTAATTATGAAATTATTAAATGTACACTTATGATCATGTATATAACTTATATATAAAACTTATAAAAGTGCAAAACCACGCATGAAATACTACCAGATGTACAAAATCACAATGCTGTCCCTATGTGTTTCTAACACATAGGCTTTAATGGAGCTTTATAAAAGGCTTATTGAAATGAGGAGAGAATGATGAGGTCTGAAGCTCCCATGGGGATGTGTTTTTACTTGGGGCCTCCCTGCAAGGAAAAGAGACTGAAACTCATGTAGTTTAGTATTTGGGACACACTTACTGCAGGAAGCCACAGGATGGGAAGAAAGGGAAAGGAAAAATGAGAGAGACAAAATGGGAAAAGCAAAGTACTGAGTTGGTGGCCATGCTGGGGAACTAGACATCAGTCCCCTAGTGGGTTAATCAAAGGATTACATCCCATGTACAGTGGTGCCTCAGTTTAGGAACTTAATTTATTTCATAATTTTAAGGAAGTTGGCTCTGTAACTGTGTGAGGAAGATGGCTATAGTCCTGTTTGTTACCTGATGCAGAGCTTGCAGATGGAAGTTAAATTTTGCCAAAAGCTTTTGTTTGCAAACTGAATTACTTGCAAACAGAAGTGTTCTTGAAATGGATACTACTGTATTTCAAAATTGTTCTTTGAGGGAAAATGTACAATATTTACCCAGTTTCCATTGGCTGAGAATTGCCCCAGCATTCTATTACTCCTCTGACCTAAGCAATGCTGCCTGTGCAAAGTGGGCCAGGACAATGAGGCAGGAAGCTCTCAGGTTCCAGACCAGCCTGGAACTCAGCAAACCCTACCTTGACATAAACAATGAAAAAGACCTGGGAATGTGGCTCAGTGTGCAGGCCCTGGGTTCAATCCCACAAATGCTTTCACAGCTTAGAGAGAAGCATGAGTAAGAAAAGAAGGACATCAAATGAACAGGTCACCCCCAAGCTGACCATGGGCACAGCAGGCACACATACTCCTGGGCCCTAAATCTGTTACTCATTAAAAGCATGATGTGCATTTTCATCCACAGTGCCAGGAACTTGAGAGAAATGTTTTTGCTAAAAAGCAACAACACTTCATTGAGCCTGCGGATGGTCAGTAGAGAACTAAAGACAGAACAACACAACACTTAACCTTCACTGTCTATGTCACTTTTACTACCTTAAAACTTAAGTCAAACCCCTTCTCAGCTCTGCATACAGGCACGTTATCATTTAGAGAGTGTCCATCCGAGGGTTGGCAAAACATGTTTGATAGCCCTGACTGTGCATAACATATCTCAGCACTGAAGACACCAAGATAAGGAATTTACGGGAACACTCAGCTACGCCCAGATGTTTCCAGGCATTGCCCTGAACCTAGGTTACCTTGGATTCCAGCAGAGCCTCACTGGGCTGAGAATGCATCAAGAAGAACCAGCACCTCATAAGACTGGCTTCCTCTTCAACCAGTAAGGGCATTTCCTCAACCATCCTGCTAAAGCAGTACTGACACCATGAGGAACCTGACTCTCGCTCACTCCAGCAAACGCATAAAATCTGGCCTGCTTCTTTTCTGAATGGGCCAATCTCAACCCTTTCATCAGAATTGTGGCAGCTTTTTCAGCTTCTCAAGCTGAAGAGCCTTCACTATTTTCTCTAACTTCAATTTCTAAGGGGCCAGTTTGATCTTTGTCACAATTGTGCCCTCTAGCTTTCAACAAAAGCTAAGTATCTTTAACATTCTTTCTTTCCAGTGAAGTTTTTGTGAGGAAAATTTCTGATGACGGCTTCAGTTTTCCTTTCCACTATCACTGAAACAAGGACCAAAGCTATGTGCAGAACTGAGAACCAATTTAACCTGATGTTTTAACATAGTAAGAGAGACACAACAATGAAGGTCAAAATTTCTTATGCTTTGAATTAACTAGAGGGCATATCTACAACAAATTGAAGTCACATTTTTTAGTAAAAACTGCCTCAAGTCCCTGACTACCACAGAGGAAAACATAAGTCATGCTTTTAATGAGTAACAGGTTTAGGCCCTAAGAGGTTGTTTACCCTCACTGCCCTTCATGATCTCTATTAATTATGGAACATAACTTTGCAGTGGTCCATAAATTAAAGTAGAAACTTTTAAAAGAACATTCAGAATAGTCAAGAGCTAGAGGAAGTATCACATTTCTTGGTTTCAAAATATAGTACAAAGCTACAATAATTAAAGAATTATGTTAGTTACATGAAAACAGGCACATCAACCATGAAAAAGAATAGAGAACCCGGAAGTAAGTTCACCATGTACAGTCAAATGGTATTTTACAAACAGGTCAAGAACATATTGGAGGCTAAGAATGACCTTGCTAACAAATAGTATTAGAAGAACTGGATATCCTCCTGTAAACAAACATCACTGTATCCCTAACACCCTGTGAAATAAGTATTTTGAAAGGATTTAAAGACTTACTGAAAACCACAATTTAAAACTTCTCGAAAAAAATACAGGCAAAATCTTACTGATGTTGGTCATAACAATGATATTTGAGCACCCAATCTCATTGAGACATTACTCACCATAGAGACTGAAGCAAACTAGGTGTTCCCTAACAGATGAAGAAATGAATGAATGAATGAACAAACATGTTAGGTGAATATGTTCAAAATGAATATGGTATAACATTATTCAGAGTTTTTAAAAATAGGAAATACTATGGCACAATATATAACAGATTCTGGTGTGTGGATGGGTATCCCCGGAAGACTGGTTGTGAAAGATTTAATCCACATAGTGGTCAAAAAGAAGGTCTTGTGGTCCTTTAGCACTTGGACTTTGAGAGATTTCCTTAGGTCTTTGGAGTGTGCCCTCAAAAGGAATTTGGTGACCCCACCGATCTCCTTTCCTACTTCCTGGCTCCAGATGTGGACACTCACTTTGAGAGCACACCTGCCATGGTGTCAATCTCACCAAATGCCCAAACTAAAAAGACTATAAATGCTGAGTCTGAGTCTCTACAATGTGAGTTATGTAAATTACTGCTATCTAAGTTAATCGCCTTGGTACTTTGTTTAGAAATGAAGGTGTGAGTAACACAATGGAAAAATCTTAAGTACTTTAGACCAAGTCACAAAAGATAAACACTGTATGATTCACTTGTATGTGTGTACTGGTCAGGAATCTCTATTGACACAAAAAGAGGACATACAGCCAGTTTTCTACCAGGGGACTTTCCAAGGGAAATGACTCCTGTGCTCATGAAGGCTGAGAAGTCCCCTGAGAGGCCTTCAGCATGCTGGAAATCTTATTCCACTGGTGTGTCTCTGTCCAAGTCCAAAGGCCTGAGAACCTGGATTTATGTTGTCCAAGGGCAGGGGAGGAGTATATGGCAGCTCCAGGAGAAGGACACCTACAATCCTCTGTCTTCTCTATCCTGGCCCTCAGCTGACCTCTGGGTGCACACCCAACCGAGAGCAGATCTTGCTTTCTCAGCTCAGTGACTCAAATGCCAATCCCTGTAAGAACAGCCTCAGAGACACATCCAGAGATAATGTTTTATTAGTTCTCTAGGCATTCCTTAACCCAGTCAATTTGACACCTAAGTTTAAGCACCACAGAGATGTGACTAAAATATTCAAACTCTTAAAAATAAAATAGAATAGTGCTTCCCAGGGACCTTGGGTGGGGGGGGAATGGGAAGTTGTCTCTCAGTAGGAACAGTTTTAGTTTTATGAAGCAAAGGAGTCCTGTACTGTGTTGTCCTACAATGTGAACATACTTAGCACACTGGCATGTGGGTAGACAGGGTTATGACAATAAATGTTATTGTTGGATAATTCAAAAGGAAAAGAGAAAATGAAAGCATCAATAAACAGATCATAAAATTTGAATTTGAATGGAAATATAGAAAAGCAACCAATATTCATGAGAAATTTAAACAGTTTTAAAGAGCTGAATTGTTTTAGCCCACACCTGTAATGCCAGCCCTCAGGGAGGACCACTAAAGGAGAATTATAGCTTCTGGGCCACCCAGGTTTGTATAACAAGTTCCACATTAGTCTGAGCTATCTAAGTATAATAATAATAATAGTGTTTTGAATAAATAAAGTCACAATCAATGCTATAAAAGGAAATGAATGAACAATAAATAGTAGCTATAAGTCACTTTATATTTTTTCACTATACTGAATACAAATCCAGGGTTGGTGAAACTTCATGAAATGGTCCTAATTTTCACTCAGAGTGCAGTCATGGTGCAGTCATGGGAGTCAAAACAATGGACTGGAAAAGAAATCACAATAGCCTGCAAAAAGATTTCTTATTCTTTTTATTTTAAAAAGTAAAAGAACAAAAACATATTAACAAACAGACAGCCACTTACAAAGTAGCACCAGAATAGTAAAATCAAAACTGAATTACACATAATGTGACAGGAAATTAACAAGAGTTGTTGTATTACATATTGATAACTTTCAAGTGTATACTCATGAAAACAAATATAGACATGCAAGACTGATCAGACAACTAATCATTAACGGTTCCTTACAATAAAGTGACATAAGTCAGTAGTACAACTATCCGAAGATACATACATATATACATATATAATTATTGCCTTCTTACTTTTTTCCCTCCCACCATCCCAGTTGCTCCCTACTTTTGAGCAGTTTACTTTCATTTCACACTGTTTATCATACCTCCTAATTTATATTCACACTTTCAGGTTCCTATACCCATGATAGAATACACTCCTTACACATGCAACTCTGATTAATTTCACTCATGAGCATGGTCTCTAGTTGTAACCATTTACCTATAAAAGTCTCAAGATTGTCTATCTTTATAGCTCAGTAATATTCCATTATATAAAAGTACCACAGGTTTTTTATCCATTCCTCAGTGGATTTGGATTGTTGCCAAGATTTAGCTATTGCAAATTGTGCTGTTATAAACATGGGTGTATATATATATCACTGTCACATGATGTTTTCAGATCTTCTGGGAAAATACCCAGAAAGGGAATAGCTAGATTGAATGCGACCTCTAGACCTAGTTTGCTGAGGAATCTCCACACTGATTTCCACAGTGGTTTCACCAGTCTGCATTCCCACCAGCAGTGGAGAAGAGTTCCTATTTCTCCACAGCCTCACCAGCATTTGTTGTTGGTTGATTTCTTAATACTAGCCATTCTTACTGGTGTGAGATTAAATCTCAATGTTGCTTTAATTAACATTTCTCAAATGACTTAGTGATGTTCAACATTTTCTTATATATTTATTTTCCATTTGTATTTCTTTATCTGAGAAGTGTGTATTCATCTCAGATGCCCATTTTTAAGATTGGGTCTTTGAATTTGAGGAGGTTCATGTTTTTAAATTCTTTATATGTTCTAGATAGAAGACCTTTGTCTGAGGGACAGCCAGCTAGGATTTTTTTCCCAATTTGTGGGTTTTCTTTTTACTCTGCTGGTGATTTCTTTAGATGTGCAAAAACTTTCCAGTAAAATGAGGTCCCAGTTGTTAATTCTTTGAATTGTTTCCCTTGTGATTTGATTTTTGTTCATGAACTCTCTGCCTATTCCTATGTCTTCAAGATGTTTACCTACTTTCTTTTCCAATAGATTTAGTCTTTCTCTATTAATACTAAGGTCTGTGATCCATTTCCACTTGAGTTTGGTGCATGGTGATAAACTTGGGTCTATTTTCAGTCTTCGGCAAGTGGCAAGGCAATTTTTCCAGCATCATTTATTAAAGAGGCTGTCTTTCTTCCAGTGAGCATGTTTGGCCCCTTTGTCAAAGATTAAGTGGCTGAGTGTGTTTGTGGTTGTGGCTGTATCTTCCAGTCTGTTCCATCGATCCTCAGGTCTGTTTTTTAGCCAGTATCATGTTGATTTTATTGCAGTAGCTTTGTAGTATAATTTCAGGCCAGGGATTGTGATTCCCCCTGACTTGCCTTTGTTGCCCAGGATTGCTTTTGCTCTTCTGGGTTTCTTCTGGTTTTAGATAAATTTAAGAAATGCTTTCTCTAGATCTGTGAGGTATGCTAATGGTAGTTTAATGAGAATTGCATCAAATCTGTAGAACAATTTTGGTAATATGGCCATTTTCACAATGTTAATTCTTCCTATCCATGAGCAAGGAATATTTTTCCATTTATTGAAATTCTCTTTGATCTCTTTTTTCAGAGTATTATAGTTTTCACTGAATAGATCTTTTATTTCTTTTGTTAGGATGACTCCTAAATATTTCAGTTTCTTGGATGCTATTGTGAAAAGTATGGTTCCCTTAATTTCTCTCTCAGTCTGTTTATGTATAGGAATGCTATTGATTTTTGGGTGTTGACTTTGTATCCAGCTACACTGCTGAATTTGTCAATTAATTGAAGGAGTCTTCCTGTGGAGGTTTTGGGGTCTTGCATGTAAAGTATCGTGTCATCTGCAAATAGTGTCCTGTCTATATTCCTTTTATTTCTTTCTCTTGTCTAATTGCTCTGGCTAATGCTTCCAGAGCTATGTTGAACAGGAGTGGTGAGAGTGGACATCCTTGTCTTGTTCCTGACTTTAGAGAGAAAGCTTTCAGTTTTTGTCCATTTAGTATGATGTTGGCTGTAGGTTTGTCAGAGATGGCTTTGATCAGATTCAGCTAAAAGCCATCTATTCCTATTTTCTCTAGGATTTTTAACATGAATAAATGTTGGCTTTTGTCTAAAGCTTTTTCTACATCTATTGAGATGATCATGTGGTTTTTGTCTTTGGCTCTATTGCTGTGGTGTATTACATTAATTGATTTGTGAATACTGAACCACCCCTGAATTCCTGGAATGAATCCAACCTGGTTGTGGTGTATAATTTTCTTTATGATTTAATGCATTCTATTTGCTAGTACTTTATTGAGTATCTTTGCATCTGTGTTCATTGGGGATACTGGTCTGTAGTTTTCTTGCTTGGTTGGGTCTTTCTCAGGTTTTACTGCCTTCAAAAAGGAGTTAGGGAGAATCACTTTTTTTTTCAATTTCATTGAAGATTTTGAGGAGTGTTGGCATTAAATCTTCTCTGAATGTTTCATAGAAGTCTGCTGTGAATCCATCAGGGCCTGGGTTTTTCTTTGTCGGTATGTTTTTAATGACATTTTCCATCTGATTAATTGATATGGGTTGTTTAGGATTTTTATATCTTCCTGATTCAAGTTTGGTAATTCGTACATATCTAGGCATCTGTCCATTTCTTCTGAGTTTTCTATCCTATGGGAGTAAAGATTTTCAAAGTAGGTATTAATGATCCTTTGAATTTCTGTAGCATCTGTAGTAATTTCATCCTTTTCATTTCTTATTGCATTAATTTGAGTTTTTTCCTTTCTTTTTTGATAAGGTTGGCTAGGGGTTTATAAAGTTTATTTATTCTTTCAAAGAACAAACTCTTTGATTCATTTATTTTTTGTAGTGTTTTCTTTGTCTCAATTGCATCAATTTCTGGCCTGATCTTTATAATCTCCTCTCTTCTTTGGACTTTGGGCTTAACTTTTTCTTCTTTTTCTAAAAGTTTGAGGTGCAGCATTAGGTTATTTATTTGTTCTCTCTATGTTTTCCTTATGTGTGAGTTCACTGCTATAAATTCCCCTCTGAGAACTGCTTTCATAGCATCCCACAGATTCTGGTAGGTTGTCTTGCATTTTTGTTTGTTTGTAGGTATTTTTTAATTTCTTCTTTAACTTCTTCTGTGACCCATCGGTTGTTCAGGAGATTGTTGTGTAATTTCTACGTGTTTATGGAGTTTTTGTAATTCCCTTTGTCATTAATTTCCAATTTCATTGCACTGTGGTCAGATAATATACATAGGATAATTTCATTTCTTTTGCATTTAGGTAGGTATGCTCTATGGGTTAGTATATGGTCTATTTTCAAGAAAGTCCCATGTGCAGCTCAGAAAAATGTGTATTCTGATGTTGTGGGGTGGAACACTCTGTTCATGTCTACCAAGTCCATTTGTTTGCCGATTTGTTTCAGATCTGTTATTTCTTTGCTGAATTTTTGTCTCTTTTCATCAAAGGGGTGGCTAGATCCCCTATTACAATAGTGTTATTGATTATTTGCTTTTTAATGTCTGTTAAGATTTGACTTATATAGTTTGGTGCTCCAATATTTAGTGCATACATGTTTAGGATTGTTATCTCTTCTTCTTGCAGTTTTCCCCTAACTAGTATATAGTGGCCTTCTTTGTCTCTTTTGACTATTTTCAGTTTGAAGTTTACATTGTCTGCAAACATAATAGCTACCCCTGCTTTTTTCTGGGAATCTGTTGCATGGAGAATTGTTTTCTATCCTTTGACTTTCAGTTTGTGGATTTCCTTTTGAGTAAAGTGTGTTTCTTGTATACAGCATATTGTGGGATTTTGTTTCTTAATCCACTCTTCCAGTCTGTTTCTTTGACTGGTGAATTGAGGCCATTTGCATTAATGATTATAACTGACACATGTTGACTTATCCTTGTCATGCTATTTGCTTGCTATTGGTTTCCTATTTTTGCCCCAAGGAAGCTTTATAGAGCACAACCACAAGACAGGTATAAGATGGGACAAAACTATGGTCAACCAATAAGACTACAAGTATAGTTGCTGGGGTAATATTGATCAAATGGGGAAGGAAGTCACATAGCAAGTGTACATGGTGTGAACAAGGACTATTCCTGGAAGGGATGGGCCAGGGAAGTTTTGGTCCTCCCCCCGCCAAGGTGATTGATTCCTATTTAGAAGATGAGCCATTGCTGTTCATCCCTCAAGAAGTATGCGGGTGTAGTCATTTTCTCTGTCTTGAGGCCTGACTGTTAAGGAATGCACCTCCAGCTATGGTTGTAATGTATTCTTACTTTCTGTATTGTCTCCTTCAAAGTCCTAGCCCTGTCTCACTGCCTATTATATTTCTAACTAACATAGCTGTCTTTAATACTCCCATATGTGACTTAGATTCCTTTAGAAAACATAAATAGTCCATTTCCTAGAAGGAGGCAAACAGCAATATGAGAAAATGCATGATAATAAGCTATGAAATCATTAGTAAAATGTTCAGGTACAGGGAGAAAGTTTCCACTGATTTTTTTTAAGTTAGTTTATATTAGTATATTGTGTAGTAAGTAAAATTTACATTCCTTCTATCATGCATTCTTTTATTTATTTAAAATTTACACTTTTAAACATTTAAAAGTATAAATAAATTCATGTTTTTATACAGTTATCTCCATCCAGTTCTACAACTGTCTCATCCAATCCAAAAGAAATTCTGTATCCTTTAAACAATAAATCCCTATTCACAAATGAAACACCATTGTACACTCTGGCTCTGTGAGTTTGACTACTCAAGGAACAACATGCAAGATTTGCTCTTTTGTGACTATAATAACTATGTATGTCTTCAGGATCCATAAATGTTGTAGTAGGTGTCAAAATTTCCTTCACCTTTAAGACTCATTAACTGTAATGAATATATCAACTTTATTTATCCATTCATTCATGGATGCACACTTGACCTGCTTCTGCATTTTGGCTCTTATGAATAATGCTCTCATGTATGATACTGTAAAAGCACCTCTTCAAATCTATGCTTTCACAAGGGTTAGAATTGCAGGCTTATATGCTAATTCTGTTTAATTTCTCAAGGACTGTACAACATTTTGCATACTAGATGCACTATTATGTTTCCACCAAACTTGAGGAAGTGTTCAAGTTTGTTGGCATTTTTACCAATATTTGTGATTTTCTGTTTGTTTTTGTTATGCTTGTTTTGACATTAGCCACTCTAGTGGCTGTAATAGTATCTTGTGATTTCAATTTATAATTTTCAGAATGCCCAGTGATCTTGATATCTTCCATGTGCCTACTGACCTTGTATATATGTTCATTTTTTATCTGTTTGTTTATTTTATTGTAGGAAATCTAAATATATTCTGAATATGAACTACTTATCAGAAACATGTCTAGAACATAATATTTTCATTTTACCATGTCTTCTCTTTTACTGTGATGAAAGTATATTTTGATATAAAAAAGCTTACAATTTTAATGAATGTTAGGATTTTGACACAGAAGAAGAAACAAAGGGGGGAGAAAGACTTTTACTCCAGACATAGGAGAGGAGAGGACTTCATACAGCAGGGGGATCCCTGAAGTAGACGAAGGAGGCTGGGGGATTATGAAAACTCTGGCTAGAGGCTGAGCTTGAGGGGTGGGCTCATTGACACATTAGGAGCTGATTGGGGCTTCCTTCATGCATGTGGTAAGTGTTAGAGGTAGTTGTATTTAGGGCTGAAGGAGAAAGGAGGGGGAAGATAGGCTGTTGCTTTGGGACTTCAGCCATGCTAGACCACCACCATAATAATTCCACAATTCATATGCAGGCAGAAACCTATCATTCCCATCTTTTGGTTGTTAAGAAGAAACGATGATTCTCTGAGACTGCTTCCTGCTGAATGGGGAATTCATTTGGGGGTGGAAAGAATTGGCAGGATGATGGCTCATGCCCATATAGAATCTGGTGCCAGGTATCTCAGCCAGGACAAACAGTTCATCATTTAAACAATCCCCTGAGTGACCAGATAACCATATTGTGTGTGTGTGTGTGTGTGTGTGTGTGTGTGTGTAATGTAGTGAGAACAGTGGGCAAAGTCTTCCAGCTGAAGAGAGGAGATTTGAATTGAGAAATTAGACAAGTAAGATTAGCTGACCATTTTTGAGAGCTGTGAATAAACAAAGAGCCTACTATGGCTGGGTTACATGGAAAAGATAGGTGAGAGGCATTCCAGTGTGCGGAGGCTACCATGTAGAGATCTTGTCTGTAGGGAACACAGAGCCAGCATTCCGTGAGGTTTGAGGAATGTGAGAGTGTCATAAGCATGTGAGAGGAGCTGGGGAGTAGGAGGAGTGATCTTTTGTTGTAGAATGGTTGGGGGTAGGCTGGGCCATTAGTAATAGGAAGTGAGGTTATAAACTGAGTTTTTTAAGGTCATAACATTGCTATAAGGTGTTTGCCATTTACTATCTAGATATGGAATTAGAGTCCCCAAGTTTTACCCAAAAAGAATTGGGGGTGTGATGCATTAGAAATTAAAAATGTTAGCCGTCTGATGCTATCACCCCAATTCACATACCAGGCTGAGAAGGGTGGGTCTGCATCTTTTAAGATTTTTCCAAATCTACTTATATCTGTGATCTCACAGCCCGAGGTGTCAAGGTAGAAAACATTGGCATCAACACATTTTTGCTGGTGAAGCACGGAAGGCCAGGAAATGATGTATAGACTATCTGGATAGTAACATATTCCTACAGGTGATTTAAAGTGGATATCATCAAGCAGATTTTTTTCATGCATATTTCTTCTCCCCTTCCATGTGCCTTATTCCAGGTTAGACAGTGTGGTACAAGGTAACAGTAGGGAACATGAAAGGTAACTTTGGGATTTGAGGGAGTAAAATTGCAAGAACCTATTATCCCTTGGTCTGATAGGGGAAGCATCATGGTGTAGATGGGTTGTGGTTGTCTAGCTGGAGGTGGATTGGAAAGAGCTGAGAGTAGGAGAAACATGAGACTTAGGAGCTGGATCATATTTGAGAGTTCTTGTGCAAGAAAGAGTAGGGGAGTATGGTTACTGAGGATGTCAGTAGGGTAGGCAGTTGAGAGTACAGAGCCAAAAGATGATAACAAAATAAAAAAGTATGAAAGCTACCTTATGTGGGACTTGAAAGTCTTTGAGGCAGATAGTCTAGAGCCCAGTGGCGAATGCGAAAATCAGTAGGACAATGAATACCAAAAACCAAACGGCAATACATTAGTTACTTCGGTAGCACACTAGAGACTTTAGTGAGTTTGAGATGGGTGGAAGGTAAGAGGTGTGAAGACCACACTGATGGTGAAAGTTTAGAGTGGGAGGCAGTGAGGTTGTCAGGGCAATGTTTGGCTTGTGTAATGTGGAACGAGGATAAAAGGCCAGTGACTTTGACCCCTGATTATGTTGTCAAGATGACCAGGTGGGATCCAGACCATCATGACTGTAATCCTATGGGCTTAGAAGATTTGAGATATATTAAGCCTCCAGGAGCTATAGACGGTTTTGGCTGTGTGCCATCCACTGGTTGTGGAAGACAGAGGTCAGCATGTTGTTGTAGCGGGTATTGGAGGAAGGATAGAACTGGAATATAGTCAGTGATAGAGGGATGGTTATCAGGAGCAGGGAAGTTGTGAAGCAGAAATGGTCTACCATACATGAGCTCAAAAGAACTCAGGAAAGTAGGGGCCCTGGAAAGTGCCTTGAGTCCAGTTAAAGCTAAAGGAAGGACCTGAGGCCAAGGTAGGTGTAGCTCTAAGATGAGTTTTGTAAGGTGAGTTTTTAGAAGTCCATTTTCCTTTTCTACCTTCCCAGAGGACTACAGGTGATAAATTATATATAAGTGCCAAATAATTTTGAGACTCAAGCAACCTGCTGAGTAATTTGGGATATAAATGCTGGACCATTATCTAACTGGATAGTTTGGGGCGGTCCAAATCTGGGAACAATATCCTGTATGAGAACCTTAGCAACTACATCTGCAGTTTTCCAAGTAGTGGGAAAGGCCTCTATCCACCCTGAGAAAGTACAGACAACAGTGAGAAGACATCTGTAAGTTTTGAGACTTTTTGACTTCATGTGCATGAGGTCAATCTGCCAGTCTTTGCCCAGGGTATGTCCATGGAGCTGGTGAGTTGGGAAAGAGGAGGGTGGTAAATGTCTCTGAGGAGAAGTTTTGGCACAAAGCTGGCAGTTTTGAGTAACTTAGCAAGTGATGGTTTTAGGGAGGGGTGTGTGGTGATGGGAGCTAAAAGTTTGTATAGAGCCTGAGTACTGACATGGAAGCAGTTGTGTAAGTCAGTGATAATGGTTTGTGCTTGTTGGTCTGGAAAGAGTTTTGGCCCTTTGACGATCCATCCCTGTGTATTTTGGTGATAGTCAGGTTCATGGAGTAATTATAATTGCTCTGGTGAATACTAGGGTGTGGGCATGTCTTTTGAGATGAGAGGGAAAAGGCAGGAAGGATATGGTGGTTGAACAGCTAATTTTGCATGTGTGTCAGCAAAAGCATTACCCTGAGCAATGGGATCTGATGGAGTATAGTGTCCCCTGCAATGAATGACTGCCACCTGTTTTGGGAGCTCTGTTGCCTCTAGAAGTTTGAGGATGAGAGGTACGTTGGTGACAGGAGTACCCTGAGCATTGATGAATCCCGTTTCTTGCCAGATGGCAGGATGAGAGTGGAGAATACTAAATGTGTACTTGGAGTCTGTGTAGAATATGGTTTTGTCTTTGGCTAGCGCAAGTGCTCATGTAAGGGCTATATGCTCTGCCTTCTGTGAGGATGTCCCAGGGGGCCTGCCTCTGTTACCACTGACCCATTGACCATGGCATATCCTGACCTCTTTTGAGTGTCTGTGTGTTGAGTTACCACCTATGAACCATGTGTCAGAAACTGTAGGAAGAGGCATGCTATCAATATGAGGAAAAGGAGTTGGGGTCATCTGTAGAACTTCAACACAACTGTGTTGAGGGGTCTCATCAGAGGTGGGAAGTAAGTGGCTGGATTGAGGGGACGACTGGTGGTGATAGTAATGGAAGGGTCCTGTGTAAGTACTAGATGAACCTGTTGTAAGAGAGAGGGAGTCATCAGGGCGGTGAGAGTCTTGTGAGAGACAAGCTCATTGAGGTGATAAGGTGAATGTACTGTGATTGATTGCCCTAAAGTGAACTTTTTTGCCTCTTGTGTTAGTGTGGCTGCTGCAGCAAGAGCTCAAAGACAAGGAGCCCATCCACGTACTGTATTGTCTAACTGTTTTGAGAGGTACACAACTGCCTGAAATGAGGGTCCCTTTTGTGTCCTAAGACTCCCACTGCATTGTGGCCCAGAGAAGAAGAGTATAGGAAAAAAAGATTGAGTGGAGTTGGGGAGAATAAAAGCTGAGGCTCTTAAAAGAGCCTCCTGTAGCTTGTGAAAAGAGGATTATATAGGAGTGGTGGTGTCTAGAGGTTCTAGCAGGGAGCCCTTGGAGGCTTTATAGAGGGGCTGGGCTAGAGAGGCAAAATTACAGATCCAGACATGAAAGAAGTTTCATAAACCAAGGAAGGAGAGAACAAGCTGTTTTGCAGTCAGAACTAAAAGGTCACAGAGGAGAGCTTTGCGGTTAGCAGTGATTGAATGAATGATGGGAATGAGGGTCAGTTTTTTCAGTGGCTGAGAGACGCAAGAACAAGTATGGTGAGCAAGAGGGGAAAGTGGTGAGGGGGAGCAGAGGGGGAGGAGGAAGAGTGGCTGCCAGACAAAATAGGTGTCTCAGGTGGAGGAGATTGAGGAGTTTGAGATTGCAGTAATGAACCAAAGGAAGAACTGGAGACTAGTGGGCGAGAAAAGGGAGAAGGGTGAGGCAGAAAGCTCAGGAGCCTCTGGCTCAGAAGGCAGAGCAGTTTCAGCTTGAGGGTATGGGGGAGGAAGAACAAAGACCAGAGATACATCATCTAAAAGATTTGTTGGAGTGGAGGAAAGAGAATCAGGCAGAGCAGTGTGAGTCAAAAGTGCTTGGGGCCTCTTACATGACTGTATAAGAGAGGGACGTGTCCTCAAGGTGAGGAAAACCTCAACATAGGGGATTTCTGTCAGCTTGGCAGTGTGATGACAAAATTTGTCTAGGTCTTAGAGTATTAAAGAGTTAAAAATTCACCCTTCAGGCCATTTGCTGCCATTGTAGAGTTCATATTGTGACCAAGCCATCTGGTAGTAAAAGATTACCTTTACAGGTTTTATGGTCTCATGAGGCTGAGGGAGCCAAGATTACAAACAAGGCACCCCAGTGGTGTGTCCTTTTGAGGGCTGAAGGAATATTTCACTAGTGACCAAATTAGAGGTGAGGCAAGGGCTACAGCCTAAAATAGCCCAGGTCCCACTTCTCAAAGGAGTCATCACTTGTTTTGAGAGTGTGACTAGGAGAAAACCCCAACACCTGTTCTTGTTGATCATCACCAAGAAGGGGAGTCCCAAAGGGCAAGAGGGCAATAACCCTGCCTTGGGACTTAAGGGGAGCAACCCTGCCCAAGGAATGTGAGGGTGGTTACCCCTCCCCAAGGGATGCCCAGAGGGTTTTCCAATGTGGGTGTACATATTTCTGAGACTGAGAAACTGAGACAGCAGACCCCAAAACTGAGAGTTGGCTCACCTGTGGAAAATGAGGTGGATCAGTGTTGGACGTAGGCTAGCAACGGCAAAGAGGGAGGTACCAGAGGAGAGGAGAGTGGCTCATAGAGGGGCTCAGAACTGGAGTTTGACCCCAGAGGCCACACTCTCTGTTATCCGAGTTACAGCACCATAATTGTTAGGTTTTTAATGCGGAAGAAACAAACAAAAGGGGAAAGAAAGCCTTTACTCCAGACACAGGAGAGGAGAGGACTGCATGTAGCACAGGGCTCTTCTGAAGCAGACAAAGGGGGCTGGGTGATTATGAGGACTCTGGCTAAAGGCTGAGCTTGAGGGGTGAGCTCAGTGACACCTTAGGAGCTGACTGGGGCTTCCCTTGTGTGCGCATGCGTGCAGGGAGGATAAGAGGAAGTTGTATTCAGGTCTGAGGGGAGTCGGGGGAAGGATCATTTGGAAGACAGGATGTTGCTTTTAGCCATGTCACACCACCACAATGATTCAATAACTCATACTCAGGCAGGAACCTACCAATGAAGTTCTACTATTATGTCATTTTTTGTCTATTGTTTTAGGCCTATGCCAAGATACCACAACCAAAGTCAATATCCAAATGCTTATCCCTATGCTTTCCACTCATGGTTTTTGCAGTTTTAGCTACCATGTTTAACTATTTTACCATTTGAAGTTAGTTTTTTATCATATTTGATAACTTTTTCCCTTCCCCTTTCCTCTTGTCTATCCTTCCACATTCACCTTCTTTTTTTCCAATTGCTATTATCTTGTTCTTCTTTTTTCTTTTGCACATGGATATCCAATTTTCTCTCTACAGAGTCAGTTTGGGCCAAGTAAAGTTTCAAAAAGGGAGGAGAAACTAAAAATAAAAATATACCCTACCGTGTGGGGTGGGCTATCATGAACAGCTACAAATAAGTGTTTAATCTGACTTTTTATATTTCCCATATTGGTGGTATGCCCAGGTCATGCTACATAAGAAGTCCACATGCAGAGCTCTGAGAATTGTTCTGTGTTCCAGGATCTTGTAACATTCTTTCCCATTTAGCCATGTCATATCTTCCTGTCTCAAGAATTTAGAAAGAATGAATTCATCACAGTTGGACTTCATTTTAAATTCTTTTCAATGTTGAATATTACTATGAAACTTAGGGGGGATTTTTCTACTATATCAAAAGTCATTACAGTTTCAATAGGGATTCATTGACTAAGTGTCCCTTGTGATATTATGATATTGTAATAATATTAAATCTTCCTACCCATTAACAGAGAATGTCTTTCTAATTACTTGTGCCTTAGTGATTTGTTTTAATAAAGTTTTGTAGTAGTTTTTGTTTTCATTTTGGTACCAGAAATAGAACTCAAGATCTTGCATTTGTGGGCAGGCAATGAGCTATATCCCTGGCCCTGAAGTTTTTGGTATCCAAGTCTTAGGTATATTCTTGTTTATTCTCAAGTCATTTATTCTTTTGAAAGCATTGGCAATGAGATCATTTTCTTAATATCCTATTTATATTGCTTACTCTTAGTTTACAGAAAAGCAACTGAGAAAAAAAGATGGCGACCAGGTGAGCAGCAAGGAAGCGATCCTCCTCGATAAACACCACCAGCTCGAGACAGACTTGGCGAGCGTGAATGCCGGGCCCTCGGCTGGGAAGATCAAACTGAACGTGTTTCTCTGAGCTGCCGGGGGAGATGCGGTAGGGCGGCCCAAACTGCCGTGGCGAGACGCGGGAAAGCCCCAGACGCTGGGAGCCGGAGACGCTCTGCGCGGGGAGGGGGCTTGGCTGGGTCCGACCCGTCGCCCTGGGGGCAAAGCCAGCTCGGTCCCTTCCGCCTCCCGAGCTGGCGCAGCTTTCCAGCCACTCCCGACAGAGATCGGCGTATTAGCAGTGGCAACGCCCGGCAGTCCCACATTTCGCGCGCATCCGGCAGGTTGCGCAGCCTAGACCCTCGGCAGCCGGCGGTCCGTGGCCGGGGCGGCGCGAGCAGCATAGGAGCGGAGCATCCCGCTCCCTCCCCCAGACCCGGAGAGTGCGAGGAAACAAGTTGCTGCGAGCAGCGGATCGCGAACATAGCACAAAAAACTGGCACCTTGGAACCTTCCTGCCTGCAGGGACTCCGAAAACTGGTGAGCTATCTGCGCTCGCGACCAGATCACGCAGTGGGGGAGGAGATCCATCCCTATACCTGCAGGGAACCCTGGGAGGGTGGGGGAGCGGTCTTACACACCTCACCCAGGTCTCTAGCTAGGGAATAGCTAACCAGCATCTGTACAGCCTTTTAAGCGGAACTCTCAGCAGAAAGCTTAAGGGACATTCCCCCAAACAAAAGTCATTGGAGCAGCCTCTGCAGCAGACCTTTGCCTGCTGAACTGCCTGGGGAATCTACTGTTCAATATTTTGAATCAGATACCCAAAAAAGGGAAGACAGAAGACCAAATCTCAGCAGAAAGCTTAAGGGACATTCTCCCAAAGAGAAGGAATCATTGGAGCAGCCTTTGCAGCAGACCTCCGCCTGCTGAACTGCCTGTGGAATTTATAGCTCCACATTTTGAATCTGATACCCAAAAATGGGAAAACAGAGGAGCAAAACGCAGTCTCAAAACTGAACCCCACCCAAAACAAGTTTTGAAGATGAAGATACAGGGGAACCAGGAAGCCTCATAACTTCAAGATATGAAACGATTGCATCCGAAATTAAACAACTCCAACAGGCCATGAAAGAGCTTAAAGCAGAAATAACCCACATACCCACAATGATTTCTCAGATAAAAAACGAGATGAAAACAATGATGGAAGAAATGCTCCATTTACACA